>CATLJT010000271.1:0-72142 GCA_949987775.1 Aproaerema taeniolella
AATCATGGAGGTAGCATTATTCAAAATCAGTAATAATAATAAAAACATTGCTGTTTGTGGAGACTTTAATGTTGACTTATTAGTAGAGACTTCTCTAGGTAGTAGAATCAAATCTTTGTTTAAGTGCTATAATTTGGTTAATCTTTTTCTGGAGCCTACACGAATTACCGCAACTTCCAAAACGTGTCTGGATAACATATATACTAATTTTAATCCTCTCGAAAAATCAGTTATCCACAAGGTACCCTCAGATCACTCTGGACAATTAGTTTCTTTTAGTGCGCTTCGTGGAAAGGCTGTAGAGAGAGGTATCAAATAAGTGCCTATTAGCGACACAAGGCTTGAGAACTTCAGAAATAATATGATCATCAAACTACCAGGTCTAAGATTTGATAATAGTGATCCTAATGTACTTTTCAACTCTGTACTTAGATTGTCTAAACTAGAATTTGACACTGTGTTTAAGGCCAAGACGCTAAAGGTTAATGACTCCTTGAAGTTTAGTGATTGGGCGACAGTGGGAATTCACAAAAGCAGAGAAAGGCTGTATGATCTTTATGGTGAGAAAGCATATAACTATTCTGAAACTTTTGTTAATTATGTTAGAGCTTATTCTAAAACTTTTAAGCGTGTATGTAAAGCGGCGAAAGCTATGTTTGTTAGAAATAAAATTAAAAAGATTAATAATATCATTAAGACTTCCTGGAAAATTATTAATTGTGAGACGGGAAGGGTTAAGTCTCGCAACTTCGATTTTAAACTCAATATAAATGACAAAATTTTAACTTCAGATGTTGCTGTTGCTTCAGAATTTGAAAGATTTTTTACTGACATTCCCGTCTCTACTACTCAGTCACTAGACTCATCTCCCGCTCTCGCTGAATCATTGCTCAAACAGAATGTAGACGAAAGTAAGGTTCCTTTCAGTTTTTCACATGTTAGAATTGTCGACATTCTTAAAACTTTTAAGATGTTAAACATAAAAAACGCTGCGGAACTTGATGGTCTTTCAGTAAAGGTGATAAACTCCATAATAGATTGTATTGCTCCACACCTAGCGTTTATTTTTAATAAATGTGTTGATGATGGTGTGTTTCCTGATTTGATGAAACATAGTAAAGTAATTCCTCTATTTAAAGCTGGTAGTACATCAGACCCCACCAACTTTAGACCAATTTCAATACTACCAGCCCTTAGCAAGATATTTGAAAAAAATATCCTTAATCAAATAAGCACTCATTTCTACGCTAACAACCTTATGAATATAAATCAATTTGGATTCACACGGGGTCGCTCTACAACCGATGCTGGTGTTGAGCTCATTCGTCATATTTTTGCGGCCTGGGAGGACTCGCAGGACGCTCTTGGAGTCTTCTGTGATTTGTCCAAGGCTTTCGATTGTGTTCATTATGAAACTCTGATCAGAAAATTACATCATTATGGCATAAGAGGAGACGCACTTAAGCTTCTGGAAACTTACCTGAGTAATAGGATCCAGAAGGTTGAGGTTAACGGCACTAGGTCACCTGGGTCCGCAGTCTGTATGGGCGTCCCACAGGGTTCAATCCTAGGACCATTCCTGTTGCTCGTTTACATTAATGACTTACCATCTCTTGTTAAAGACGCCCATGAGATCGTACTATTTGCAGATGACACATCACTCATATTTAAAGTGAAGAGGTACGACTCTGATTATGACGATGTGAATACTGCGATCTCAAGGGTAGTTGAATGGTTTACTGTAAATAACCTTCTTTTGAACGAGAAAAAACCAAATGTGTTAAATTTACCTTGCCCAATGTTAAACAGGTTAATACCAATGTACAGGTTAGGAATGAAAAACTGGGCATCGTGGAATCTACTGTATTCTTAGGAATAACTCTTGATGCAAAGCTTCAATGGGGTCCTCATATTGATAAGTTAGCGAACAGACTCAGTTCAGCAGCCTACGCAGTTAAAAAAATCCGTCAATTATCGGACGTTGAAACCGCGAGAACCGTATATTTCAGTTACTTCCACAGCCTAATGTCATATGGCATTTTACTGTGGGGTAATGCTGCGGATATCAATAAGATCTTTGTTCTGCAGAAAAGGGCTGTTCGCGCGATTTATCAAATGAGACCTAGAATGTCTCTTAGACAAATGTTCAAAGAAATAGATATTTTGACTTTTGCATCCCAATATATATGTGACAATCTTTTATATGTGAAGAAAAATGAACATTTGTTTAAGAAAAATAGCGATAGGCACAATGTTAATACAAGGACCAAGCATAAACTGGATGTACTAGACAGTCGTCTCCACAAGGTCACGAACTCTTTTATGGGTCAATGAATACGTTTCTACAATAAGATTCCCATGTGTATTCAAAATTTACCTTTGGATAAATTTAAGACAGTGATTAAACAAAAACTTTGCAAAAAGGGCTATTATAAAATTTCTGATTATCTATCAGACAGGCAGCCATGGGAATGAACTGCTCAGCTCTAGAGTTATTTCAGATTTAGTTAAAATTAGTAAATAAGAAAATTTGTAATGCGATTTAAAAGAGCAACCTCAGAGTTTCTTGCCTGTTCTTCTCTGAGGAAGACTGCACCTTTGCGAATAGGCGTAGAGTCAGTAGGATCAGAGGTACGAATGCGTATGTATGTATTTAAATCGTTTAATGTATGTTTGTATGTATTTCATTGTAATCTTGACTTGTTTTAAGTGACATCCTGAATGTCCTATAAAATAAAGATTTTTCTATTCTATTCTATTCTATCTGTTCATTCGAGAATTAAGTACAACTCCTGGTAGAATTAAAGTCATTCCCAAGACTAAGGAAAACTACATTTCCTTCACAAAGTTTATTCCTATTTCAGAGGAAAGCTTTGCAGTTTTGCGTTTTGTAGATTCCTTCAAATTTTTGGGAACCAGCATTGAGCATTTAGCGAAAAATCCATTTGAGACGTTTATGTTGTAATGAAGATCAATTCGATCTTATACGTCGAAAGGGTATCTACCCATATGAGTATATGACAGCTTTGAACATATACGATGAAACCACCTTACCTCCTATAGAAAAAATCTATAGCAAGCTCACTGATGAATGTATTAGTGACAGTGACTATGCACACGTTCAAAATGTATGGGACAGCTTTGAGATTAAAAATCTAGGAGAGCATACTGATTTGTATGTCAAAAGCGATGTATTGTTATTGGCGGACATATTCGAAAAATTTCGTCATACAAGTAAACGGAATTACAACCTTGATCCGGCTTTCTATATCACAACCCCAAGTCTAAGCTTTGATGCTATGCTGTTAAAGACTCAAGTAAAACTGGAACTCATAACTAAAAGAAAACCACTTACTAACCTTCGAATATATAAATTTATTTTAATTTTATACTGACTGCATTTAACCCGAACTCAAATATTATAATGTTCATATTTATTAATTTTAAATAGCAAAAGAATACGACGAAGACTTTATATTACATTAAACTAATAGTCACTACACTCCGCGCTAATAGTCAAGTTGTTGCTTCGATGACTGCTACCAGAATGGCGCCACGATTCGCCCAGCGGCGCTCGTAGCTTCGTCGATCGTCCCACTCCGCTCGCCGACCGCCGCCGGAAGCTGGTATAACGGGAACTGTCCGTTCGCACGAACTTCACGCGTAACCAGCCGCGCGCTGTTCTGTTACTTGTTCGTTGTCAACTTTCGACTTGAATGACAATCGCTAACATTCGGCCATTCTGACTTTATGTCTGACCCAGACATTCCACCCAACTTGATCTTTTCGGCCATCCTTACAATTGATGAATGTCCTCATTCAATGCTTTAGCTTCACTTATTTAAAATCTCCATCATAGCGATACTCTCATCCTATGATTGAAGAGTCTTATATATTGTAACTGGCAGCTCGCCCGCTCCTCTCAGTCAATGATAGCGATACGCTCATCCTATGATCAGATACAATGTAGTGGCGGCTCCCTCGCCCCATCAACTAATTTTTAACATAAAGAAACTTCGGTCATAGCGATACGCTCATCCTATGATCAGATACTTGATTTGAATGGCGGCTCTCTCACCCCATCAACAAGTTTTACCATAAAAATAATCTCCGTCATAGCGATACGCTCATCCTATGATCAACTTATAATGAATGGCGGCTCTCTTGCCCCATCAACTAATTTTACCATAAAGAAACTTCAGTCATAGCGATACGCTTATCTTATTAACAGGTACTTGATTTGAATAGCGGCTCTCTTGCCCCATCAACTAGTTTTACCATAAAAAAAACTTCAGTCATAGCGATACGCTCATCCTATGATCAGATACTTGATTTAAATGGCGGCTCTTTTGCCCCATCAACTCATTTAACCATAAATAATTTTCAGTCATAGCGATACACTCATCCTATGATCAGTGAACTGTACGAGATCGAATGGCAGCTCGCTCGCCCCATCATCTTATATCCTCGGTTGAAAACCTGCACTTTTAGGAATAATACTATATGGCTAAACTATCACTTTGTATTTTCTTATTGTTCATGAATCGATTTTATAACATGATGTCTTCTGAACACAAAAAAACATGGAAGTGCCTATTCTTTTGCTCAAAGGAACGAAAATTAGGTAATACCTATACACCGATAAGAAACTGGCACGAAAAGACAAACTTCCAAAAATATACAGATCATAAAAATAACTTAGATGTAACAATACTGAAAAATATAAATTTTGCCTGGAAAATAAGGCTACCTTTTTGCACTTTTTTTTTGGTTTATTTATATTCATATTTTTTTTGTTTGTTCCTGGCGTACAAAAAGAATAATTCATTCATTCATTGACTCCTTTTACGATGACTCAGCGGATTTAAATATTTTTCTTTTTTAAGAGACACTTTGATGACAAAAAGTCCAAATACTAAACCAAATCACCCATAGTGATACAACTAACACAATAAGTCACTCAAGTCAATCAGCATATGGAGACGACAAATTGTCCACTCAAAAATGTACTATAAAATTGCAGGAAAATGACGATCACCTCATTTCGTCCATGCAAAACTTTTTTCCGAAATCAAGAATATGATATTATATCCGAATTAAAGAAAGATTTCAAAATTACTAGATAGATAGACACAACATTTATTTCCATCACAGTACTACTGAAAGTACTAGTTATGAACAGAAAATTATAAACAAATTTAAAAAATTGCTCATATGAATTCCAAAATAAAATTGCTACATAAAAATGCTCTATACTGCAGGCTGAAAATTCACAAAAGAAGTTATCTAGAAACGAGTGAATGTACAGATAGTTAAACTGAAAATAACGACAAGATCTCTGCACTTCATGGATGACAAGTAAAGTCTAGGAAACAGAAGCGGATGTAAGAAGAATTTCAAATGTCTTCCGACATATTCAACGTAACTATCGGGATGTATTAAAGAACTCCTCTTTTATAGGCATAGGACAAAATGCTACAATAGCCCGATATATTTAAATGAATAAACAAAAGAATAAAATATATATATATAACAGATAACAGAACTGTGCTTACTTGAGAAAAGTTGGATTGAACATTACAGTATACTTAGACAAATCATAACTACAAGAAAGAAAGGAATTAAAACAGATTTTTATTGTAACGAGAAAAAGTGGCTATCACACTATAATAACAAATAACGTTGATTATAGATGGGAAAGAGAAAACAATATTCAAAAAGCCGTAAAAAGTGATAAGAGATCATCAACCAGTCATTTGCAAGAGCACCCAACTACCTACCGATGATAATAATAATTTGATAGCAGACAAAGACAAAACTCTATTATGCAACACTGAAATATTGAAATTCAATCTTCGACAACGCAAGATAAAGAAAGATTTTTCTTTAAATCTAAATATAATGTATCAGAATATAGCTGGTTTAATTACAAAATCTAACGAACTTACTCTTTATGAAGTAAAACTAGGTATACACAAAAAATATCGAGTTAGATATCATTTGCGTTACTGAAACTAACTTTGTTACTTAATATAGAAAATAGCGAGGAAGATTTACTTGTGGTTCCTAATAAACGAAAACTTAGCTTAGATACTTTCTATAATATACTAGAAAGGATCCTTATTTAATATTATAAATGCGAAAGTAACTCTGTTTGTCTGTCTGTCCGTCTTTTACGCCTAAACAACTGAACCGATTTTGATGAAATTTGGTACAGAGATAGATTAGAGCCTGGGAAAGGACATAGGCTATTATTTATCCCACAGTTGGGCACGAAGTAACCTGTAGTCCACGCGGGTGGAGCCGCGGGCGGAAAGCTAGTTCTTCATAAAAGCTTAAACAGAACTAAATTTCATTTTGTATTCTATTGTGCACACTGTAGTAAACGGTAAATAAATAACAATAAATAAATTAAAACGGAACAAATTGATGTATGTGGTGGTAATAATATGTATGTGGATAATAATGGACTTGATAGAAACAACATGACGCTAGAGGTGGTGTTACAGCAAATGTGTAGAGGGTGCAGAAATCCATAGACGACGTATAGACGTCGCGCCTGAGGCGCCCTCTACTCTTCTTCCTTCCTTACCCTTGTAAAACGCAGCGTAAAAATGGCGTACGCGCCTCTACGATTGTTTAATTATTATACTAGAAAAAACGATGTAAGTGCATAAACAGACTTTAGTGTAATGAACAATTAAACAGCCCTTCATAATTTTTAACATTGCATCATTGTTTTCTTTACCGTGTGAGAACTCAAGATACCTACCTTTATCACAACTTTATGAACGCACATGGAGCAAAATGAAGACGGAATACACAAGGAATACACAAAGCCGATCACGGCTTCTACATGGTGACCCACGACGTGATGAAGTGATGTGAACAGCGAGCAGCATAATCTTGGCTGGCTAGTGGATCCCTTTACCTACCTATGTCCGATTAGTTTGGTTGGCTTCCACGTGTCTGAACTGCTCAGTAGAATGTAAGTAGTTTCCCATTTTTTCAAATGATTTATGTATGTACCTACTCAAGGTTTGTTATGTAGAATTGTTGGATAGTTAGTTTTTCTTGGAGTTTTCCTAGTTTTGTTTTTCTAATCTAAATATGTTAGATTGTTCTCCAAACGAGTTTAATCCAACTATCTATTTATTAAGGACGAGTAGGTAAAGTTAGATACAAAGGTATCGCAAGATATTATTATTTTCTGTCAAAGGACAAGTTTTAAGACAAAAAGGTGTCACTAGTTTTCTTGGGTGAACCTGGCTTTGTCTAGTTTTCAGTTAAAATGTTCCCTAAATGATTTCATTTAATGTTTTAGTTATTTTGTTGTATTTTTTTGGTTCTATTTAGTCCCCTTTGTGTGCTATTTTAATTTAAAGCACAACTGATTGCTTTGTTTACTCCGCACTTGCTCCCATTTCAGCCTGTGTTGGGTCCGGTGAACAGTGCCCACGCCTGCCTTGCAGCGCGTCGCCTTCACCTGCTTCCCACTCTGCAACTACGCGAAGCATAAGCCAAGAGTTAAGTTTTATATGCTTATTTTAGACTGTAATTCATCAAATTTTATGTTTTAATTTCTTTAATTGGTTCTAGCGAGAGACTTTGGTTTAGTTTTTTGTGTTAAATTGCTTACACTATCAAAATGAAGAAACTAGAAGAATTAATTACTAGAAGACTGCTCATAAAACAGCGCGTTGATTTATTTGCAAAATTTTTAAATAGTTTTTTAGAATCAAAGAGTCAAAGTCAAGATCGTTGTGAACTCTCAGTACGGCTGCAAAAACTGGAAGCCTTGTATGACACCTTTGATGAGTTACAGAGTGAGATAGAGATTTTGGATAGCACAGAATTTGAGACAAGGGAGGAAATGGAACAAATATTTTTTAAACTTATTGCTTCGGCAAAAGATATTATTGCACCATTGTTGCGGTCCAAAAAAGACAGTAGTACAAGTCATAATAATCCTCTAGGATTTAAATTGCCACAAATAACAATTTCTAATTTTGATGGCAGCTATAGTAAATGGCTTGAGTTTAAAGACATGTATTGTTCTCTCATTCATGATAATGATAATATTGCTCAGGTTTATAAATTCCATTACTTAGCTTCATATTTGCAAGGAGAAGCAGCACAAGTCATCGCCAACTTGGAAGTGACTGAGGGTAATTATTTGAAAGCGTGGGATCTCCTCTGCGAGAGGTATGATAACACGAAACATTTAACCACACAGCACATGAACGCATTATTTAATATACCTTCAATCACACAAACAGCAAAGTCCTTGCGCCATACTGTGGATCATTTATCAAAGAACTTAAGAGCCCTGAATACGTTGGGGCTCTCCACAAGCAATTGGGATCCTCTCATTATACACATGATTGTGCCCAAGCTAGATAATAATACCAGTTTAAAATGGGAGGAATATAAGGCGAATATGGACAAAGATTTTCCCTCTTTACAGATTTTCTTTGATTTTTTGAAATGTCGTGCAGACATCCTTGAGAGTATTCAAAGTAGCAAACCTGAGAAACGGGATATTTTTCCTAATGCTAGGCCTCAGAAGTTAACCATCAAATCTAATGCAATTTCAGTTCAGCCCAATTCATCATCACCGTCGACAAGTGCTGCCGCTGCGGTCAGCTGCTACTACTGCAGCGGTCCGCATCGCGTGTACGAGTGCCCCGACTTCTTATCCAAGTCCGTGGAAGAGCGAATCACCGAGACGACCAGGTTGAGGTGGTGTCTGAACTGTTTGCGTGTGGGACATCCCACGCGCCTATGCAGGTTGGCTCCTTGTTTTATTTGTAAAAAGAGGCATAACAAGCTTTTGCATAGGAAGGTTTCTCAGGCTGGTGACGCGTCGGTCAATGTATCGACACAAGATGAAAATTTTGAAAATACTGATGATTTGCAAAGTACAGAAACAGAGTCATTGGAGACTGTGAGGACTGAAGCTTTTCTTAATATATCCGTTCAGTCCCTCTCCACTTCTAGTCACGTTTTACTGTCAACCGCGCTTATTGAGGTCTACAATCCTAACACTAACAGAAATAAAACCGTGCGTGCTCTACTCGATAGTGGGAGCCAGGCATCCCTGATTACAGATAGTCTAAAACAACGACTTTGTCTGACTTCTCAGCCCACCAGCACTAGTATAGTAGGAGTAGGAGACAAGCCGCTCACCTCGGCGGTTGACAGATGCTCTGTCCGTATTCAAGCGAAAACAAATAATTTTGCATATACAATTTCTTGTTTAGTGTTGCCCAAAATTTCAAGTGATCTGGCACACATCAAAGTAGATGTTTCCCAATTAAACTTACCAGTTAATGTTCAACTTGCAGATCCTATATTCTATCAGCCCATGCGTATAGAAATGCTCATTGGAGCAGATTTATTCTGGGACCTCATGTTAGGTCCACAGATCAAACTTGGAGTAAACAGACCGATTTTGGCAAAATCGAAGCTTGGCTGGCTATTAGCTGGGCCCATGCCTATTATGACAGGCACCAATAAAGTTAACATTGTTAAATGTAATCATTTGTCTCTTGATCAGGAAATAACAAAGTTCTGGGAGACAGAGGATATTCCTGAATCGGGCAGGGTTCTGTCAGCTGCTGAGGTGGAATGCGAAGAACATTTTGTAGCGAACACTCGTCGTATGGACGATGGTAGGTTTTGCGTTCGTTTACCGTTGACTACAGAGCCTGATTGTTTAGGTGATTCTCTAACTTTAGCTCGCAAACGTTTTCTAGGCCAAGAGAGACGCTTTAGGAAGAACCCTGACCTGAAAGAGCAATATACTGCTTTCATTCATGAATATGGTGATTTAAATCATCTTACAGAAGCCACTGAGCCGATTTTGGGTCCTGCATATTTTATTCCACACCATGCTGTGATTAAACCTACCAGCGAGTCTACCAAATTACGCGTCGTGTTCAACGGTAGTGCCCCCTCTACATCGGGATTTTCTATCAATGATTTGCAGATGGTTGGACCGTCTATACAGGACTCATTATTTAACATTATTCTCCGCTTTCGCCTGTATAAATACGTTCTGTCAGGAGACATAGAAAAAATGTACAGGCAGGTTTTAGTCGACGAACACGATCGCAATCTTCAGTTAATTCTGTGGCGCGATAAAGAGACTGATCTGATTAAAACTTTACGGTTAAATACCGTCACCTACGGATATGCGAGCGCTAGCTTCCTCAGCACGCGTTGTCTGTGGCAACTAGGGGAAGAGTGCCACGAGGATAGGATTAAGACAGTCATACAGAACGATTTTCTAGTAGATGATTTGTTAACGGGGTCAGATTCTATTAATGAGTTATGCTATGTAAAGGATAGAGTAGAAAGCATTTTAGCTACTGGTTGTTTCAATTTGCGGAAATACCGTTCTAATTCCATCTCTGTCTTGAATACTTCTTCCACAGAGTCTCAGAAGGATTTACTAATCAGCTCATCATCCCACACTCTAGGCGTTGGCTGGGACCCTAATGAGGACGTTATTAATTTTCCTACCAATTATTCTGCCCAAAGCGAAAGGCCTACTAAGAGGTCAATTTTGTCTGATTCATGTAAGGTTTTCGATCCTCTGGGTTTGCTGAGCCCAATTACAATTACACCCAAGATTTTAATTCAAAAACTTTGGCTCGCCAAGGTAGGGTGGGATGATCCCGTACCTGACGATATTAAAAGGGAATGGCTTATCTTCATATATAGCTTACCTCACTTACTTGCTTTACGAATTCCCAGATATGTATTTTGTGACTCTCCAGTTTGCGTCGAATTTCATTGTTTTTGTGACGCTTCACAGGCTGTATATGCCGCATGCATCTATGCTAGGTCCATTAATGCGGACGGCGACGTCAAAGTCCAACTTTTATGCTCAAAGGCACGAGTCGCTCCTACTAAGCAAGACACCATACCGCGCTTAGAGCTTCGAGCTGCTCTGTTGGGTGCTAAGCTCACCTCCGCCGTTACGAATGCACTGCGCATGCACAAGTCTGATATACGTAAAATTTTCTGGACCGATTCGTCCATTGTTCTGTCTTGGCTTCGTATAGATCATCATAAGCTGCAAACCTTTGTCGCCAACAGGGTAGCTGCTATATCGTCTCTGACCGGCGACTGCCCGTGGTGCCACGTTCCGGGCGCGCTCAACCCCGCCGACCTGCCGTCGCGCGGCCTGTGTCCTGATAAACTGCCCGATCTGCATCTGTGGTGGTACGGTCCTTCTTTTCTTCTGCAATCGTGCTGTGATTGGCCATCTCGAGCCGATCAATGCGATGATCTTCCTGAGCTTAAAATTCATTCTGTTAGTACATACGAGGACGGATGCCGACAGACTGTAGTTGATTTTAATAAATATTCCTCTTTAACAAAACTTCAGAGATCCTTCGCCTACGTGCTAAGATTTATTAAATGCTGTAGAAATAAAATTAAGATTACCGATCCGTTGCAGCCTGAGGAACTTCAATCGTCTTTTGAAAATTTAGCTTATCTCTCGCAGCTGGAATCTTTTCCTGCAGAATTATCATTATTGCAGAGAAATAAGCCCTTAAATTCTAAAAATAGTTTGTTATCGTTAAGCCCTTTTTTACATGAAAACTTAATACGCGTTGGTGGCCGCCTCGGTGAATCGCCTTACTCGTTTAGCAAACAGCATCCCAT
Source organism: Aproaerema taeniolella (assembly GCA_949987775.1). NCBI lineage: Eukaryota > Metazoa > Arthropoda > Insecta > Lepidoptera > Gelechiidae > Aproaerema > Aproaerema taeniolella. Next base: position 11,680 of record CATLJT010000271.1, read on the forward strand.
TTTATTACATGGCAAGCATAATTTAACCAAACTTTTGTTTCAACGCGAGCATTTGCGTCTACTGCACGCCGCTCCTCAATTATTGCTTTCTTCTATAAGAAATACCGTATGGCCTATTGCCGGCAGAGACTTAGCACGTTCAACTTACCATCAGTGCGTGAAATGCCGAAGATTTAATGCCAAAACGATATCTCCTAAAATGGGTAATTTACCTTCTGTTCGAACTACGCCCGGATACCCCTTTGTTTGTTCTGGAGTTGATTTTGCGGGCCCATTTTTTATTACTAATCGTAAAGGTAGAGGCACTAAAATAATTAACAAATGTTATCTTTGCTTGTTTGTGTGCATGAAGTTTAAATGTTTACATCTGGAAGCGGTAAGTGAACTAAGCAAGGATGCGTTTGTGTTGGCTTTGCGTCGCTTTATCTCATGCAGAGGAAGACCTACCGATTTGTATTGCGACAATGGTACAAATTTCGTTTCTGCGCCTAAGGATATCGGTAATTTCCTTACTATTAATCAGAGTTCTATTTCTGACTTTGCTTCGAACGAAGGCATACGTTTTCATTTTTCACCGGCTTATTCTCCGCATTTCGGCGGATTGTGGGAGGCGGGCGTAAAGTCTGCAAAATTTCATATTAAACGGACCCTGGGCAATACTAAATTAACATTCGAAGAGCTGGCAACATTGTTTAGTCAGGTGGAAGCTATACTCAATAGCCGTCCTTTATATCCTTTGTCATCCTCTCCTAACGATTATTGTCCACTTACGCCTGGTCATTTCATCATCGGCCGCCCCTTGACATCGCTACCGTCACCTTCATACGAAGATGTCAATATCAACAGACTAAATTGCTACCAGCGGCTCGAAAGGTATCGACAAACATTTTGGCGAGCATGGACACGAGACTATGTCACCGAACTTCAGCAGCGGACCAAGTGGCGCAGTCCTGCCCGCGCTCTTCGGCTCGGAGACTTGGTGCTTTTAAAGGATGAAGGCGCCCCTCCCCTTCAATGGAAGCTCGGCCGTATCACTAAGTTGTACCCTGGTCCAGACGGCACCTCCCGTGTAGCTGATGTCACCACGAGTTCCGGCAGTTACAAGCGAGGCATTCTACATTTGTGCCCGCTATTAGATCCAGACGAAGACTGAAAGCTGGAGCTTTCAGGGCCGGGAGTATGTTACAGCAAATGTGTAGAGGGTGCAGAAATCCATAGACGACGTATAGATGTCGCGCCTGAGGCGCCCTCTTCTCTTCTTCCTTCCTTACCCTTGTAAAACGCAGCGTAAAAATGGCGTACGCGCCTCTACGATTGTTTAATTATTATACTAGGAAAAACGATGTAAGTGCATAAACAGACTTTAGTGTAATGAACAATTAAACAGCCCTTCATAATTTTTAACATTGCATCATTGTTTTCTTTACCGTGTGAAAACTCAAGATACCTACCTTTATCACACCTTTATGAACGCACATGGAGCAAAATGAAGACGGAATACACAAGGAATACACAAAGCCGATCACGGCTTCTACAGGTGGAAAACGTCTTACTTGCAATGACTTTACATTAGAAGTTTATGAACTGACGAGGCTAATCAGCAAAACAATTTAAAATTAAAATAAGTTTTAGATTTCGGCCTACCTGACCATACAGCACAACTAGGCATGCGTTATTAACATTTGGCACATCACAAAAAGAAATTACTCTAAAGGTAATCTAAAAACATTTTTCACACACCTATCGAATTTCAGATTAACATATGTTTATAATGCCAACCGTAGACCTAAACAGTAAACATGGCTTATAATACCTGTTTGGAAGATTTTAAGTTACTGTATGATCTTTGATTTTCTTGTTTTCATATCTTGAACGGACCCGGCTTTAATGAAAACAATAAAAATAATTCAATGGTATATTCGAGAGGATTAAAAACTATATTAAAGTTAACTCAAAAGTTACTTACAAAACTTACTTACAAAAGAGAAAATAAGAGTAATATAAAAACATCGTTTAATAAGTCCAAGGCAACTTGGAAAATTATCAATAGAGCAAAACTGAACATGTGAAGAAGCACAAAAACAAACATTAAATTAAACGATAATACAGTCACTAGTCTTACTGAAATCGTTATCGACCAAGTGAAAACATGACTATTTCTTCAAACGTAATAAAAAGGAACTAGACTTATTCAAACGACCACTAACTCCATTTATATGTCACCTATGTTACCCAAAGATCTACAATCGACAATTCATTGTTAAAAAAAATACAAAATACACTGGATTTAACGACTTTTCAACGAAAGTAATCAAAAGTGTTGCCCACCCACTTAGTCATGAAATAAGCCAAAGTATATATGTAGTGGTGTCTACCTTTAGCGACTAAAATTATCAATTTTTATTAAACCATCACACTAAAAGATAAACGAAACGACTTAAGTAATTATAGACCAATAATACTCCTGCCTGTGTTTTCAAAAATATTTGATAAGGTTATAATAACCAAACTTATTCCTATTAAGATAAATATAACATTACCATAAGAACAGAAGGGCTTTCGGAAGAATATTACGATAAACATGGCTATTAATGAGCTTCAAGAGCATATTTTAGGTAGTGTCAATTCTAAGAGACCAGTACATGCCATACTTATGCACTTGATTAAAGCCTTTGACTTTGTGGATAATAGTTTATTATTTCACAAATTATAATGAATACCTGAATCAGAGGCAATGCAACTAACCTAATAAAATCATATCTCAGTAACCGAAAACAATACACACGAATAACGAAAATTTGTAATGACTCAAATGATCAAAAATATCCTGTTTGCTGATGACGGTAGAGTTACGGAAACTATGAGAACATTTAAATATTTCAGTATACTCAGTCGTCACTGGCTGGAAGATAAACCTTCGATACAAAACAAAATCAATTCGTTTTTATAATCGTAATCCAAAAATATCAACTATAATTTTTAACGATAACACAAGCTTTGACTTTTAGCTTTGACTTTTAGCTTTGACTTTTAGGTTTGACTTTTAGATTTGACTTTTAGCTTTGACTTTTAGGTTTGACTTTTAGCTTTGACTTTTAGCTTTGACTTTTAGATTTGACTTTTAGATTTGACTTTTAGATTTGACTTTTAGCTTTGACTTTTAGCTTTGACTTCTAACTTTGACTTCTAACTTCGACTAAAGTCAATCGTTTTTAAGAAGAATATAAAATCAAGTAAACAAACTAAATTATTCTGTGGAGCTTGATGACTCACATGCGTCTCCTTCCTTCTCTTTAGTTTCTGGCCCAGAAAACGACGTCCATGGTTAAATTTTTCTCTGCTGCGTAGACATTCGTATATTTTCTTCAACTTACCCAGTCTGATCTTCCCTTTTCTAACTTCTTCCTTCTCGCAGGTAGGGGTGTAAGCGAATCAGGATCTATTTTTTTTTTAACTGAAACTAAACCAATGTTTTACCACGTAGATACGTGTATGTACTAATATATGCGTATGTCTGTAAGGTTACTAGCAACTTGTTCATCTTGGTAATTAAATATGATTGTAAAAGTTATACCATAAGCAGAAACTAGAGAAGCAGCGCTAAATTACACAATAAGGAGGCGTAATAACCCTAAGTACATTTATGAATTTAATAAACTACTTTATAGACCTGCACTGGTCGGTAGGGACTCCAGAGATCAGCTCTGGCAAGAAGTCACATATTTCGTTATTAACCTAAAGTATAATCATACACTGAATAGGCAGTGGCAGGGGGGTGTCACTCCACAGTTTAGGCATGTTCGCGCGGCTCGCCGCGCGCGCGTGAGCCGCTACGGTCGCGTGTTGAACAAAATAATAAGTGTATCTACTTATTAACAATATTAAAACCAGACAAACACGTTTTGCCATCACAGTAGTCTGTAGGTGTCTGTAGTTAGTGGGTATGTAGGCTACGTATCAAATAACATAGTTGGTTATGTTAACTTGTGTTTTTACTTACTACATTCCTAAGTTAAGTTACTCTTGGTTTTATAAGCAGTGTTATCTTTCTAATTAATTTCAATAATAAATTTACCTCTAAATCGGCGGCGAGTGTTGACCCTGAGCTCTCGTCGCGAACGCGGCATCGAGTCGGCGGTGCGCAATAGAATATGAACGCTAGCGGCCGACTATAAGTTTCAATTTCCTGCAAGCTTGTGCCGCTCGCAATAGTAGGCAAATTTTTATGCCTAAAGTTGACTTTTGTTAGGGAGTGAGACTTCTGTATGTTAGTACTATAATTTATTCTGTGGCAGTGGCCTTAAGAGTGTAGCCCTGGAAAGGCACGCCGTATTTCGTTATTAATCTAAGAACTGAATAGGTAGTAATCTCCAGAGAGCAGCCCTGGCAAAGCACGACCCATATTGCTAATAATCTAAGGTACAATCGTGTACTGAATAGGCAGTGGCCTCCGGAGTGAAGCCTTGGCAAGGCACGCCCTATTTCGTTATTAATCTAAGATATAATCAAGCACTGAATGGGTAGTAACCTCCAGAGAGCAGCCCTGGCAAGGCACGACCCATATCGTTAATAATCTAAGGTACAATCGTGCACTAAATAGGCAGTGGCCTCCAGAGAGTAGCCCTGGCAAGGCACGGCCTAAATTGTTAATAATCTAAGGTATGGTCAAGCACTAAATGGCCAATTACTTCCAGAGGGTAGCCCTGGCAAAGTACGGCCTAAATTGTTAACAATCTATGGTAAAATCAAGTACTTAATAGCCGATCACCTCCAGGGAGTAGCCCTGGCAAGGCACGGCCTAAATTGTTAATAATCTAAGGTATAGTCAAACACTGAATAGCTGATTACCTCCAGAGGGTAGCCCTGGCAAGGTACGGCCTAAATTTTTAATAATCTATGGTAAAATCAAGCACTGAATAGCCAATCACCTCCAGAGGGTAGCCCTGGCAAGGCACGGCCTAAATTGTTAATAATCTAAGGTATAGTCAAACACTGAATAGCCGATTACCTCCAGAGGGTAGCCCTGGCAAGGCACGGCCTAAATTGTTAATAATCTAAATTATAATTATTTTAAAATACGTGTCCGTTAATTAATCAAGCTTTGTAATGTCGTAAATATCGAAGATATAACAAAATACTTCACTAGGAAGGTACTTACGGTTAACCACGTGGGCACACAGGTTATTTATCCCACTTCTGAGCTAAAAGAAAACCACTTACTAACCTTCGAATATATAAATTTATTTTAATTTTATACTGACTGCATTTAACCCGAACTCAAATATTATAATGTTCATATTTATTAATTTTAAATAGCAAAAGAATACGACGAAGACTTTATATTACATTAAACTAATAGTCACTACACTCCGCGCTAATAGTCAAGTTGTTGCTTCGATGACTGCTACCAGAATGGCGCCACGATTCGCCCAGCGGCGCTCGTAGCTTCGTCGATCGTCCCACTCCGCTCGCCGACCGCCGCCGGAAGCTGGCATGGCGGGAACTGTCGGTTCGCACGAACTTCACGCGTAACCAGCCGCGCGCTGTTCTGTTACTTGTTCGTTGTCAACTTTCGACTTGAATGACAATCGCTAACATAACTGAATTAGAAATAATTCGTATGATTCAGAAAGGAATTCGAGGTGGTCTTTGCTTTTGTTCAAAACGGCATGCAAAATCGAATAACAAGTATCAATCTGATTACGATAAATCTCAGCCCAGTAATTTTTTAATGTACTTGGACTGCAATAATTTGTATGGGTTCTCCATGTGCGGTTATTTACCGCAGTCTGATTTTAGACTGCGAGACCAAACTGAATGCCAAGATTTAGATATTATGACAGTGCCTGAAAACAATGACATAGGGTACATTTTGGAGGTTGATCTTGAATATCCTGAATACTTACATGATTTTCATAATGACCTAGCATTTTGTGTTGAAAATTTCGTTCCACCTGGATCAAAACAACCAAAGTTGATCCCGAACTTATATGATAAGTATCATTATGTCATTCACTATGTGCACTTGAAAACATGCATAGAACATGGGCTTCGCTTGAAAAAAATTCATAAAGCTATCAAATTCAGACAAAGTCCGTACCTGAAAATGTATATCGATCTTAACACTGATTTACGTCAAAAAACAGATTCTCCTTTTGAACAAGATTTTTTCAAACTCTTGAACAATTGCATTTTTGGTAAGACATTGGAGGACACAGAACGCAGAGTTGATGTTAGACTGGTAACAAGATGGAATGATAACAATAATAAGACAAAATTTTCACAGTTCAGCAGTGTTTAACGAGAATTTGGTGGCAATACAATTAAAGCGCGAAAACGTTCTCTTGGACAAACCAATATACATCGGTTTCACTGTCCTCGAACTGTCGAAAAGTCATATGTATACCTTTCACTATTCAGTGATGAAAAAATTCTACAAAGACAAATTGTGTCTTTGTTATACAGATACTGATAGCCTTCTTTATTCTATCCAAACGGATGATTTCTATTGTGACCTGAAGAACAATTATTATTTTCAGAATTATTTTGACACGAGCAACTTTCCGAACGATAATCGTTTAGGTATTGCTCAAAAAAATAAAAAAGTTCCTGGCTTATTTAAAGATGAATTAGGTGGTAAAATTCTACTGGAATTTGCAGGCTTGCGGCCAAAGCTGTACAGCATAAAAACAAGTGAAACAGAGATAAAAAAAGCAAAGGGCGTAAAGAAACCTGTCACTAAACAGTTGAGATTTGATGATTACTATGATATTCTTACGACCGGTTCAGAGCTTAGGAGAAAAAATGTTCACTTTAAAACAATAAAACATCACATATGTACAAGAGAGCAAAACAAAGTTGCGTTGTCTGGTAAAGATAACAAGCGATTTATTTTGAACGATAATGTTAATACGGTTTCTTGGGGTCATTATTATATTACCCTATAAACTATGAATAACTATGTGTGAATCTTACCCATAATTAAATAAAGAGTTTTTGATTATTTTTTAAGGATGTTTTGAAAGTAATCAATTAATTATTTCATTTTACTTTAAAGAATTAATAAGTACACACTGATGTGCGTATATGCCATAAACTTAATTTAGTTTTTATTATGTATGTTTTTAAATGTAATGATTTGTAAGTAAAGATAAGATAAATAAGTAAGTATTCTGAAATAAATAAACTATGTATCTAACTATTTACCTTCTGTTTTATTTAATATAAACCTACCTACTCACTTCTACAAATTCAAGGCCTTCTTCTTAATATAGCTTTGGTCACCTCACAGATTCCTGCTTCTGAGTTCGGTACTTACCTTCACTGACCGGTTGAGAGTAGCAAGACTCTGAGCATTTAAATTCTTAGTACACTCAATGCTCAAGTTAAAGGCCACAGTTCATTCTAATTTGAACCTTATCACCAGCAGTCAAGAGACATGGGTGGATACGTAAGTGAGAGAATAGACTGTACCTATTAATTATGAAGTAGGTAAGTATATTTTAGACAAGTTGGAACATGATTTCATACCTGCGCTCTTGGGTTACAAAAATGTAATTGATACAATTTGAACAAGATGAAACAAGTTTCAATATTTTATAATGATTTAGAAAAGTTTCAATATTTTATAATGATAACAACATGTCGCTGCATGTTCGCAGACACCTGCATGTCATGCAATCCTTTAAGCGCCGATACTCTTCTCATGTTCTAAATCGTCATTATTCATCGTGCGTCTTTTGCGCAAATCACATTTATAATATTTTTCGGTAAAGCTGGCATTCAAGTTCTCATATGGAAAATATGTTGAATTTAGGTATACACGAACATCGCGTATATCACAGTGATCAAATTTTGATATATCTTTATCTGACATGTTCTTTCTATTGGTCTGCAAACCGATTACAACATAATTATCTAGGTTTTTCTACTTGAGGCGCTGTCTTGATGGACCATGTATGTTTTCTAGTCTTTGGCAATGAAGGGTACTCATACAAATCCCAATTCCGAAATACTTGCTGCAATGTGCGGTCATTATTTAAAACTTTTAGAAGATTAATTTTCCCTTTATCAGAAACTTTTACATGCGGAACTCTCCAAACTATTTTATTTATTTCTACGTCCTCCATTTCTTCACCGGTATTGAGTGTCACTGCAATCAGGTTTGTATTGCTCCGCAATAGAATCGGTTCATGTTTACAATTGATTATCACTTTATCTTCAGCAAATCCCAAGATATTGCTGAGAGGTATCGATACGCAAAAAGTTCCATTACCTTTGGTGCCATTGATATCCCAACCCCAAGCCTTCGCTTTTAGCGACTCTCCGGTGTTCATTGATAACAACGACTTGATAGTGGTGGTAATACCAGCATTTTTGATTTTATCAATTTCAACACCGTTGAGTTCATATCTAATATCTTAAAAGAAAAACACTAACGGATTGTTCGTTAACTGAATTGATGACACTTTTTGCCTACCTGCAGCTTCTTTTTTAAATATTTTTACTGTTCCCTCCACATACAACGTGCTCGCACTGGGGAGTATGTACAAATCTTGTTGATTAATTGGAATCCTGATTTCATCATTTCTATTGAAGCTTGTCACATATGGCTTGTACGAGTGATACTCGATTGAAATGACATGTTATAATGTGAATGACTTTTTACTGAAATAAAAACTACCACGTAACCCGCCATCTGACCCAGTCATATAGCTCGAAGATTCTGTTTAAAAATTTTAATTATCCTTTAACAAGTATTAATTTATTACTGATGTAATAATCATTTATACATTAAATTTATTATTAATTATGTAGTGTAATGACATGTAAAATTATTTTTAATTTCATCAATAAATAACTATGAACTATGAACTGATAATATATCTAAAATACTCATTTTACTTTATCAAACCAATTAATTTTATAAATTTAATGTTTTCTTTAATCAATTTTTTATTTCCGTTTTTTCTTAGCTGTTTTATGCTCCTTGTTGACTGAATGCGACTGGGACATTTATTTGATGGATGTGTGTATTTATTGTGATCAATCATTTTTTCTTCAAATGCAAGTATAGTTGTATTTGCTCCCCACGTAAATTTATTAGATGATTATTCGCATCTAAAAGTCTTATGTTAATACAACTGATACTGTTTTGGTTGACTGAAAAGTAAATGATGTTTTTAGGTATTTCTATGATTCTATAGCCAGGTGGCACATTAGGCGCGAATTCATAAATGATGTGGCTGGGTTCACCGTTTACAAATGAACCGCTTACTATGTCACATTCGACCCGCACAATGGTTGTCGACAGAATGTTGACTGGCAAACATGCATTTTATTTGCTTCAAGTTTCCGAGTGTCGAATCCTAAAAAATTTCCAATAGAATTTTCTTTTGAAAAATCTATAGCTTTTGAACAAAATATGTACGTTTGCAACGTATTATTGTTGCATTCCAAAACAAAACTTATATTTTTCATTTGTCTAATAATATATGCGTTTAGATCGGAAAGTTCATATGCACCTTCAGGTATTTCGATAACTTCACCATCATCGTAATGTAACTTGTTATTTCTTTGATCTACGTTGGGAATCGAGTTGAATGTTGATAGATGCACCAAAGCGCACTCGTATTCACCAACCAATTGAAGCGTTGGTATGTAGTAGGATGACAGTAACGTTGTATTACCCGTAATGGAGAGTGCGAATGACATTTTACTAATGATGTAAATAAAACAGCGGTAATCATTTTATATTTTATTCCAAAAATTACATAAGAATTTCAAACATAAGTGACCGCAGACTACAGTATTGAACTTTTGGAACCTAGTATAATTATAAAATATTTCACAGTTTGTCATATAGCTTATGTTAAGAGAAAATCGATCAACGACACAATTGGTACAACACCACCAGTCCACGCGGTGTGGCGCAACACTACACGGCACTTTGGACCAGGGCTTGAATAACCGAAAAAATTTCGGTTGAAACGGTAGGCGGTATGACGTCATACCTTTATATTAAAGGTACCTATAAATATCGCTACCGCTATTTTTCTCTACCGGAAAATTTCGGTACCGTTATTTTTAGCGCTACCGAAATTTTAAAATAAAGGTTTTCTTTATACCTACCACACCGCGGGCTGATTTTTTGCGAGAGATTACGAAATAAAGTAAGTAAACAAATTCTATTATATTCACTCATCGCGGGTGATGGTCGACTGCGTGTCTAGCACACGACGTACAATTTGTATATTTAAAAAAAAATCATTATTCAATTAAGGCGACTACAGCACCTGAATTACGATTTTATGATGCGATGATAAGCATGACGCACTGCATTAAATCGAAGAAAAAAATACTACGGTAATATTCAGGACATAAACTAGATAAGTAGTTTGCTGAAAACATGATTCAGCACAAAGTCACCTCTAAATATCAATATTGTGTTTCTTTTAAGCTGTATAAACGATAGTAAAATGCACACAGGAACTTGAATTTGCTATCAAAATATTCGTGATTGAATACTCTCGATAAGTAGTTAACGCATTTTTCGATTTAAGTTGTTACCTTTCCATAAATCTAATTTTTCTAACTTTCGAACATGTTTTTACGCACGCACGCTTTCATAGTCCGTAAACTTCGTGTATCGACACTGTTCGCACTGCCGGCCCAGGCTTGTTGAGAGACGGAGATGGCACTATTCCTATGTGTGCTGCCTTTATCGGGTGCTGTAGTCGCCTTAAGTACTTAAGTAGGTCGCCTAATGGATCGCCGCACAATAGATAAAAGTAAGTTTTTTCGTATTTCTTTACTGTAAGTACTTAATTAAGGTTGTCTTAGTGCCCATACCTACAATTCAAGGACGACGTTATTGCCAATTGCATGGACATGCCTACTAAATCTCTTAAAATGTAGGAAAGGATGAGATCGGCAAGTATCTTCTGACGTATGACGCGTAGTAGGTAGGGTAGGTATAATTTAGAGCTCAGCTTTTAGAGTGGTGGTAGTGTAGTGTAGAGCTAAATCTGTCTCCGAGTGTAAACTAGCACAGACGACCGGATCAGTGTGAAAAACTCCACAAAATGATTGATATCGATTATCAGTGTTCCGTAAGGTTCACGTACGAAAATCGTATCTTCATAGCCTTTGAAGTGAATTAAGGATCCAGCGCAAAAGCTCGAAATCATTGTACATACATAGTCGAGATAAGGACTATAAACAATCACAGACAGTAGTAGCTACGGCGAACAGTCTTCAGATAAAGACGTATGGCTCTAGCGTCTGTAGGTAGTATGCAGTCCTTAACTGCTGTAAACTACATTAACCATCTGTAAGGTGGAATATTAAGTTGGGGTACCAACTATAAATAAATATAGGTAAGTTTTACCGTCCTTTTAGAGGACGAGAAACAGGCAGTAGTAACTTCGGTGAACAGCCTTCGAACGCATTACGGTTGGGTCACCAACCTTAAAAATATGTAAACATAGACAGTAGTAGCTACGGCGAACAGTCTTCAGATAAAGACGTTTGGATCTGGCGGCTGTAGTTCCAGTCCTTACCTGCTGTCAACTACGCTAACCATCTATACTCGTAAGATGGAGTATCAAGTTGGGACACCAACTTTAAATAAATGAAGGTAGGATTTTACCGTTCTTTTACAGGATGAGACACTGGCAATAGTAACTCCGGTGAACAGCCTTCGAACGCATTACGGTTGGGTCCTTAAAAATATGTAAACATAGACAGTAGGAGCTACGGCGAACAGTCTTAATATAAAGACGTTGTGCTTGGCGTCTGTAGTTTGCAGTCCTTACCTACTGTAAACTACGTTAACCATCTTTATGATGGAAAATTAAGTTGGGGCACTCACTATAAATAAGGAGTGATCAAAAAGTAGTGATAATGAAACAGAAAATAATATATTTTTTAAATAACAAAAATTTGTTTTTCAACATAGTCTCCTTCTCTATCTACACACTGAGTCCAGCGTTTCTCCAACATTTTTAACCCTTTAAAAAAAATATATTTCTCTTGGCCTTCCAAAAACCCTTCCACGGCCTCTATCACTTCATTATCATCGGCATATCTATTACCACGCAAGTATTCTATTAGTTTTGGAAAGAGATAAAAATCACTGGGGGCCAGGTCCAGCGAATAAGGTGGTCCACTAATTCGAACTCAGCTTGTTAAATGGTATCCAGTGCAACAGCAGAAGTGTGAACCGGCGCGTTGTCCTGATGAAACAAAATGCCTTTTCTGAGTTTGACATGTCTTTTCTCTTTTATAGTCTCTCTCAATTTAGCTATTGAAGATGCATAGTAAACGCCTGTTATTGTATGTCCCTTCTTAAGATAATTAACTAATAATATTTCTTCGGAATCACAAAAAATTGAGGCCATGACTTTGCCTGCCGATGCTGTGGTTCGAAATTTCCTTGGAGTTGGTGACGACGGTCTTTTCCACTGTAAAGATTATTGTTTTGTTTCTGGATCAAAATGGTGAATCCATGTTTCATCCATAGTGACAAATCGAGCCAAAAAATTGTTAGGATCCACATAAAATCTGTCCAACCAGCGCCTTGAAAGATTGAGTCTGGTTTTCTTCCGATCTTCTGTTAACATTCTGGGTACCCAACGCGCCGAGGCTTTTCTCATACTCAGATAATCTTTTAATTTTGATTGAACACTGCCATATCAAATGCCAGTTTCCTGGACTAAATAACGCACTGTAACACGACGATCGTCTAGAACAATCTTTTCGACTTTTTCAATGTTTTCCTGCGTAGCTGACGTCGATGGCCGGCCCGAGCGGTGCTGATCTTCTGTCGATGTTCTTCCAGTCTTGAATTGAGGTGACCATCTTGCCACAGTAGAATATGCTGGAGCAGACTCACCTAAAGTCTCCACCAAATCACGATGGATCTCTTACGTCGTTAACTTTTTTAAACTGAGGTAATAATAACGGCTCGCACTTCGTTTTTCTCCATAATGATATTTTACGTCGGAATTCGTCAAACAACTAGACACGGTTTCTATGTTTCTTAAAATTAAGACCTAATTTTTTGTATCCTAACCTAACCTAACCTCGTAATTAAATGATCTTTAATTATTGGTATGAATGAGTAAATTATGAATTGTACAAGTGGGTCATTATCACTACTTTTTGATCACTCCTCGTATATGTAGCTAAGTTTTTACCGTTCTTTTAGAGAGCGAGACACAGGTAATAGTAGCATTCGCGAACAGACTTAGAACGTAGTTAGGTTTGGTAGGTTAGTTTGATAGGTTCGATTTGATAGGTTCGTTTTGGTAGAATAGGTTAGGATAGATTAGGGTAGATTAGGTTGGGTAACCAACGCTAAATAAAAGTATCCAAAGGCAATAGTAACTTCAGTGAACAGCCTTTATAGTTAGTCGAGATAACAACGATAAATAATCATAGGCAGTAGTAGCATTAGCGAACAGCCTTAAATGGATATAAAATCCACGAATAAAAATAAGCTTTGGTATTTTATATCTTAGCAAATCTCACATCAAATATAAGAGACGTTAGTAGCATGAGCGAAAGCGTTTCATATAAAGACGTTTGGGTAGCGTCTGTAGTTTACAGTCCTTACCTACTGTAAACTGCGCTAACCATCTATATGATGGAATATTAAGGTGGGGCACCAACTATAAATATATTTAGGTAGGTTTTTACCGTTCTTTTAGAGAACGAGAAACAGACAGTAGTAACTACGATGAACAGTCTTCGAATGCATTACGGTTGGGGCACCAACCTTAGAATTATGTAGGTAAACATATGATTCGTCCTTTTAGAGATGTATATGATAATTTTATATAAAGGCTTCAACTTGAAGACTTCAACTACAGGCGCCATGCTACGCACGCCTTTATATAAAATTATCATATACATCCCTAAAAGGACGAATCATATGTTTACCTACATAATTTTAAGGTTGGTGCCCCAACCGTAATGCATTCGAAGACTGTTCACCGTAGTTACTACTGTCTGTTTCTCGATCTCTAAAAGAACGGTAAAAACCTACCTACATATATTTATAGTTGGTGCCCCAACTTAATATTCCATCTTATAGATGGTTAGCGCAGTTTACAGTAGGTAAGGACTGTAAACTACAGACGCTACCCAAACGTCTTTATATGAAACGCTTTCGCTCATGCTACTAACGTCTCTTATATTTGATGTGAGATTTGCTAAGATATAAAATACCAAAGCTTATTTTCATTCGTGGATTTTATATCCATTTAAGGCTGTTCGCTAATGCTACTACTGCCTATGATTATTTATCGTCGTTATCTCGACTAACTATAAAGGCTGATCACCGAAGTTACTATTGCCTTTGGATACTTTTATTTAGCGTTGGTTACCCAACCTAATCTACCCTAATCTATCCTAACCTATTCTACCAAAACGAACCTATCAAACTAACCTACCAAACTTAACTACGTTCTAAGGCAACTACATTAACCACCTATAAGGTAGAATATTAAGTTGGGGCACCAACTATAAATAAAAGTTAACTCAGGCAGTAGTAGCTTCGGCGAACAGCCTTTCGGTATTGGTTTACTGAAAAACATACAATAACGGTTGGGTCACCAACCTTAAAGAAATGTAACCTCAGGCAGTAGTAGCTTCGGCGAACAGCCTTTCGGTATTGGTTTACTGAAAAACACACAATAACAGTTGGGGCACCAACTATAAAGAAATGTAACCTCAGGCAGTAGTAGCTTCGGCAAACAGCCTTTCGGTATTGGTTTACTGAAAAATACACACTAAACACTGGAGTTACGACTCTAGCTCTTGAAGAGCCGGAAGGCGGTCTTCAACATGGGCGTCGGAAAGCCGACTTGAAATAAACTTGTCGGGCAGCCGACATGAAATAGTGAGCATCAGAATGACTGCCCAAAGTGACAGATCAGCTTCAAAATATGACTAACATCCAGTACCTATTAGCTACTATTTAGTACCTTTGTATTTATATTTTCTACCTAACTCATAAATAAGGAAATTAATTTATAAAATGGCGAGTCATTCTGATGTCTGAATGACCACCCACATTTAGAATCTCCACAAAAAAGCAATTAAATTAAATTTCGCGTACACACAGATTTACTACCTATTCAGTACCTAAACATATATTTTTTCTAGATTTTTAAGGCAACAAATAAAAAAACTGTGAACAAAAACTCTTTTATTGAAATTTTTCATTATTCATTCTTTACAACTCAATGAAATTAATATTAATTAAAAGAAAAGGAACATATTGTTAATCTTTTTTTGCATATAAAATGCAGTGGGCGTAAAAGCTTTTAGAGCTTTTGGTTATCCTTGTAGACAAATCGTCAAAACATTGCCATTTTGTGCCCCTGCGGCAATGGGATTTATAATGTCCAATACTATTTAAACTGGGTGGAGGAACAAATTCAATTACAGATAAGAGTTTATAATCAGTATTTTTTAACGTCATATTTGTTGGTAAATCAGAAAGAAAAATTTTTTTTTCAGAATCTGGTTCAAAAGTAAGCACATCTCTTAGATTATAATCAACAGTTTTTGTGCCACTGCAACCAAACCTTCTGCAAGTCAACATATTGTTTTCAGACATTAATGTCGACTCAGCAGACTCCTTTAAATTGTGTTTATTAAAATCGAGAGGCAAGAATGCACATTTTCTTCTTACGTTGTTTGTTGGGCAGTCAACATTTGAACATGACTCTTGAATATCAGCGCTATATATATTTCTGTCAATCAAAATTCTCTCAAATATATATGCAACATTGCATTCACATGTTACAAAGGTCATCCCACTGTCGTCAACATTTGTTTCAAAATATGTTTTCAAAATCTCTCCACGTAGTTTGTATATATCTCCTGTATTATCATTGGCAGCAATCATTTTTATGAATTTAAAATACTCATCATCAGTATCGCGTAAAATTCTGCTAAATTTATAATCGTCTACCACTCCGACAGCAAGCGTTTGCGAGACAGAATCAAACGCGCAGGTATTTGAAATGATTGTGTTTTTATCCGCAAAGTGTGTTATAGAACCATTTCTCAATAAAAGCATTTTCTGAACTAGATTTTTTTGTTTTATTATTTTTTATTTCCTTTTTTCTTTGCTAAACCTTTCCAATTCTCTATTAATGAAGGACTGTCAGCAAAAATAGAACTGTCAGCAAATAATGCAGACTCATCTTTTACTGGTCCTGTAGTCGGTTTTCCTTTTTTATCTTCAGTATGATGTAATTTCCGTTTCTTCGGAGTAGTTTTCTTATAGCCCAGGTTTAACGAACTGTGAGCAGTCTTTAATTCTCCAGAAATGAATTCAACATGTGCCTGTATAAATTCATCGGTCCGATATCTGTCTGTCTTGGTATTAATTCTACATAAATATCTTTTTAAAGTTTTGAAATAACTTTCCACGTTTGATGATGTGGGATTTAGTACTTTCGAATCATAAGTCGATCTCATTATGTTTGACCATAGTGGAAGCTGTCCCATTAGTCGAGTCAGAGTGGCAAGAAATTCCGGAAAATAGTATAAATTATCGTGATTAACAGCGTCACCTTCTGCAAGAGTGATTATTAGTTTTTCGGTATCAATAGCGTTTTGAAACCATGTAGGATTTTTTGAAGCGGTCGTTACAGGGATATCCTCAGTTAATATAGATTTATGATAGGGTTCTGTGATTTTTGTCGTGTCCTCAATTTCAATTTCAGATTCATTCGTTCGTTGAAAGGAAGCCAAACTTTTTAATCTCATTTTTGCTCGTTCAACCCTTGTTTTTTCACCTTGAGTATCCAGTCCATCGTATTTATTAAGACATAATGTAATCATGTCACAGACAATTTGTTTTACTTTATTATAATCGTCGTTGCGTTTTATTTCTAAAAGACATTTAGTGTAAAAAAATTTAGTTCTCTGATCAATGTGCTTGAAACATTTTAAATTAAAAATAATTTTAATAAAATGACTTGTGTCTATTCGAATGTAACATTGATCAGGTGTTTGCAGATTAGTTTCCAATTTCGTATAAGATTCATTTACGTATTCTTTTGTGGAATTACACTGCGTAAACGCTCTTACCGTAGCTCCAATCAAAGCCGGTGAATCATCTAAGACCACTTCATGTGGGGTTTCATTATTTAAATTTTTCTTAATAGCATGAAGCCAATTGTGTATAGAGTCCATAGTATGATTATCGGTTATCATCTGTGCAATAGGCACGCTACGGTCATTGTGGATAGAAGCCAAAACGCACAAATATAAAAATATTGATTTCGTTAAAATAAGGTCTTTATTTGCTCCAAAAGGCTTGAAAATGCTTCCGGTGGCGTCAATACTTAGGACAGTCCTTTCTCTTTGTTTATAATCTTGGAAATATTTTTCTTGATCTAACGTCCAATAGTAAATGCATAATGGTAAAACAGATATAAATCGAATTACAGTTTCGTACGTAGGTATATTTGACATTAGCCATAAGGACATGATTTGGTTTGTGTCGTAATACGTGCTTTTGCGAGATTCGTACTTAATTTGCCTTAAAGCACCAACTGTGGGTATATGGCTCGGTTCAGGATCACCACTATCCATTGTTATATCTGTCAAACGATTTCGAACCGTGACAGCCGATTCATATTTTAGTTCGTTACTAAGCTCACTGCGTTTAACAGGTGATAGTTTGATTTTCTTTGACATTAAATCATGTTTGAAATTCTTATCAATATCATGTACTTTGCAAACACATCGAACAATTTTATCAGTTGGCCAATTCATTGTGACCTGTATTTGTGCATGGCATTGCTTACAAGAGCCGAAACATTTTATATTATTATTTAATTCGATAGAATAATTACGAAATATCCAACTGCACTCACCGCGATCTTTCGTCCATATTTCTTCTCTAAGCATATCAGCCCACTGGTGCTTTGGAAGTACTGTCCTGTTGCGAAAATGAGATAATGTGCTTTTCGTTCGTTTGGTACATTGTGTAATAGGTTTTATCTTATCCCATTGATAAATATCAATTAAAAATTCAAACTTCCTACTGCGTAGCGTTTCTGTTACAATGATTTCTTCCTCCTTTTGGCTGCCATCATTATTATTACTGTATTCAGTACAAGTATCGGCATCGTAGTCAAAAAAAAAGTCAAAGTTTTTTTTCACTGATAAATATAATGCTTTGGTTGACATTCGAAACGATAATAATTTACTGATTTCCTCGAACACTGGGTCACACGGTGAAGGAATGTCATTTATATTGGAAAAATACTTGCTGAATTCTAAACAAACTTTCTTTTGTTCCTCTAAAGGCACTAAAGGTGGCCTCCCCCTTTTCATGATGGGTTAGCAAATATATCCACAATAAATTGTATGAACTAAACGACTCAATGATTTTTTCAAATGTAAGTAGGCTCAAATTGAGTAAATAACAGATAATAACAACGTAACACTTCGACGAGCAACTATCGATGACAATAAGGTATTTATAGAAAATATCCTTCTACCCACATGTTCGCTTTTATCAATAATTTTGTCGGAAATGATTGTTATATTTGTTTATTTTGTAAAATTAACTTAGATAATTAAATTAATATCTTTAGGTAGAAACTTAAATTATAAAGTATTCAATTGAATTTAAAAAAAAAAAACCATGTTTATAAAAAAGTTACTGATTTGACTAGTAGGTAGTTTTTTATTTTAGTTTATCACTTTCGGGATAGGCAAAGGAAACTATGTCCATACAGCCTGGTCTTCCGTGGCATTATCTTCATAAGTTACATAATCTAATCCAACCGCGGGGATCTTTGTCGGTACCAAACGGAGCAGAAACACTGATATCACTTGAATTTTTTATCAGTACACAAAATTTTGTCAATTTACTGCATAATTCACTATCACTATTAATTAATAGTAATTACACACTAAAAAACTTTTTCACGTAGAAAACGAAAATTCAATTGACACAGCAACTGCTCACGTCGAGTTCCCACCAAAAAATTCTCGACTAGTAGGTAGGTAAGGGCCGGAAGTCACCATCTCATACATACAAACTATAGTTTAAAATTAAATGAATATCGATAGACGATGTCCATAATAATTGATTATTATTAAATTAGAAGAATGTAAGCAAAAATTAGGCAATGGAAAAATAGTAATTCCTTATTCTAATATATTCCGTAAGTATGGGACAAGCAAAGAATGCCATTTATGAAAAATATTGCATTTTATAATATGCAAGAAAAGATAGATAATGTCTTCCTTTTTAGGGTTCTGTAGCCAAATGGCAAAAACCCTTATAGATAAGTTAAGTCTGTCTGTCTGTCCGTCCGTATGTTACAGCCTTTTTTCTCCGAAACTATAAAACCTATACTGTTGAATCTTGGTGAGTAGATGTATTTTATGAACCGCATAATGATTTTAATGCAAAAATATAAACAAATAATAAATTTCGAGGGTCTCCCATACTAAAAACATAATAAACATTTTCAATAAAAGAGTTTTTGCTCATATTTTTTTTATTTGTTGCCTTAAAAATCTAGAAAAAATATATTTTTAGGTATTGAATAGGTGTACGCGAAATTTAATTTAATTGCTTTTTTGTGGAGATTCTAAATGTGGGTGGTCATTCAGACATCAGAATGACTCGCCATTTTATAAATTAATTTCCTTATTTATGAGTTAGGTAGAAAATATAAATACAAAGGTACTAAATAGTAGCTAATAGGTACTGGATGTTAGTCATATTTTGAAGCTGATCTGTCACTTTGGGCAGTCATTCTGATGCTCACCATGAAATACACTAATTAGAGACGGGGAGCTGACTATAAACGATACTGCATGACGTAAGACCTAGCTGAAGGATAGTAGCGCAAGGCAGTCCGGGCTATGATCCAACCAAGGTAGCTGCTAATTACTTTGGAGTTCTCGGGCAAGACCCACCCGATCGGTTTCAGCCACAGAAGTGGTTGTGCCGATCCCTCAAACAGTCTTCGGACTGCAACGATCCGCAGTTTTCGGACTGCAACGATACTGAAGGGACCAAGTGTTGCCGGTGGGGGTCGCCTTATAATCCGCACAGTAGTAGAGGATGTCGACCATAGGAGGGAGCGCTGGTCGGAGCTTCCTCCCTCTTCACCCCCAAAAACTATATGCTTGTCTAACCAAAATTGCTTATTCAGGGGTGTTGAAGAAACCGGTAACGAATAAGCAAAGATTGAGATACCAAAGTACTTAAAAAGGCTCTGGGTACTATATGACGAAAAATAAACACAACGTAGAGTTCCTCGGGAAAGATCATTGCCATTGCCAATGACTACAGTCATTGGCTATTTTATAAAGAGATTAAATAGTCTCTAGAGAGAAGGAATGGAGACATTGATCCTTGAGAAAGATCATTGTCAGAGCCAGCAACTACGGTCGTTGGCTAATTTTTACGAAAGATTAAATAATCTTTAGAGAGAGAGAGAAACTTGAAAGTTTGCTGGACTTTCAAGTTAACAATTATTATATTGTGGAGGAAGGAATTAGTCACAAGTTAGTTTTGTGCTAAATATATTTCTCAATTAAGTAACCTTCTGATTTAAAAAAAACTGTGACTGGATCTGACCTATACCTAGTTCAAGAAATACATTTTTTTGAAATTGAAATTTGTTCCAAAAGGCTGGTATTACAGGGGCATCCACCCTACGTAGATAAGTTTGCTAGATAGGCAGGTACCTACTAGGTTACTTATCACATGTCCTAGGGCATCGTAAGTTACTAAAAACGAAACCATCTACAATACCTAAGTACATAATATTGTTAATGAATATAAATAAGAAAATATAAATTGAAATAAAATATTGACCTTGATGTTTGATTGCCAGATCGAACAATTAGATGAATTTGTCTCTTTATTATAAGAGAAGAAAGAGTACACTGCATTCTTTATTTTCCTTCCCATTATTAGTTTGGTTTCTTTCTAAAACTTAAGTAGGTAAGTAATTCAAAATAACACTCGTCACTCGATGCGTCAATAAGCGAAAGAAATGTACTATGATTAAGTAATTGACGTGAAAGAAAAGTCCTTTGATGTGCCGAACGCATTGCGAGCAGAGTGGCAACGTCGCACGCTCGCTCTCTTGTTTTTTCGGTACCGAAATAATTTCGGTTAAGGTATCATTAAAATAGAGGTATAAAGGTAGAGAAAAAATATAAGGGTATCGTTTTTCTATACCGGTACCAGAACCGTTATTCCCAACCGTTTCAGCTCTACCTTTAAATCAATACGATATCGAAATTTTATACCGGTACCGTAACCTCGTACCTTAACCGAATTCAAGCCCTGCTTTGGACAGATCGTTTTCGCGCGTAGATCGGTGTTTATGTGTTCTCGCATTATAATTTGTAAAATATCGAATTAAAAGGAATGTTAGACTAAACACTTTTTACTTATTAATAAGTAAAAAGTGTTTTAGTCTAACAATTCAGAAGTGAAATGAACCTGTAAATACAATAGTCCACAAAGAACTGTGATAAAAGAAGAAAATGACTATGTTAAACGGAATGTTAAACCTCAACAAAAAGTTACAAATAATGGTTTAAAACACCTTTTGTAGTGCCGGTTTAATTGTGTAACAATGAATTGGTCGGCGTGTCGGAAAAGGGGCAGCTCACTTCCCCATCTAGTATTTTCCACGTATTTTCTTTCAGTTTTCAAGGTCATTGAGTGTGGTTATCTTGGATTGAAAACGCAATGAAGAAATGCGATTAAAACTTGAGAAAAGGCATGGCCAAGACAGCATGAGTGATGTTTCGCATCTACAATAACACAAACTTATGATTACACACTAGATGAGGATGGTACAGCTGGATAAGTATAACATAATGCGCAAATACCTAACATTGTGTTTTGGCAAGAATGTTCAGTTATTTAATGTTACACAGTCCATTTAATTTTATGTAAGTGACACATACATAATATTCTAGCAGTAAATGATAATGTTTTGTTAGTTCTGTGAAGATTACGAAGTGACAAGATTGAGTTACTCGGTGAACTCTCTGAGGTTACTTACTTATGATGGTATTTTATTCTGACACCCACAAAGGATAAAACCATAACTACATATATGAAAGTGTGTATGTTGTCAACATGTTATAACAGTAGTGATCAATTTAAATTGTTATCAGTATAACAAATGATTGAATTTCACCTATAAAGACTTATCGGGGTTGAATAAATTAATTATTTCATTAAATATTTCATATGAAACCTATCACTAAACAACGATGTCGTGAATGTTTCAATAGCTTACTTGAGACATTCCTAAGGAAAAATATCTATTAGAGAGAGGTACAAACTGTGCCAGAATTAGGTATGCAAGTTTGTTCTACTTTCACCTTTATTGCAAATGGATAAAAAATATGAGAGAAAACCTTACTGAACTAACACCTGAACCTTAGTGTGTGTTATTTGTTTCTTATATTAAGTATAAAGGTTAATAATAATTAATGAATATTCAGAAATTAATTATTTATTAATATTGAGGAAACTGAATGTAATGTGATGTATTATGGGAACATGAGTTGTTCAATGTATGAGATTTGATATATTTTAATTCTAAAATATTTTCACAATAATTATCAGTAGTAATTGTAATAACATTACTTATCAATCTTCTCTGATCTATAATATTTGTTCTTTGCTCAGTTTAATTTAATACCTACTGCGACATTGGTGATGATTGATGATAACAAATTTACTAAGAGTAAATAAAGAGTTTTTAGTCCGCCACAAATTCACAGGATTGAAACATTGAATCAGATAGGATGAGTTGTATAGTATCACTACTATTATTTTCTTTATTTTATGTTGCAGTCTATTGTTGTGATTCTGCCTCCGGGGCTTGTCACTGATGCCTTATGAGACTGAGGCTACTGTCCAAGGAGGCTGGCGCCACTGCCTGTGGGGCGTGATGACACTTCCTAAGTGGCATCTTACCACTACCTCCGGGTGTGACTACACTGTCTATGGGGCTTGCAACACTACATAACACATGGCGTCGGAAGAACACTATGGACCTGGAACTACCGCCTACGGGGCCTGCTTCTGTTGACTTCGTGGTCTCATCGTACTGCAAAGACCTCACTACATGCCTCAGGGGCTTCCGACAAATGCCTCAGGGGCTTACTATATATGCCTCAGGGGCTTACGCTACGTGCCTCAGGGGTTTCCGACATACGCCTCAGGGGCTTACGATACATGCCTCAGGGGCTTACGCTACATGCCTCAGGGGCTTACGCTACATAGCTCAGGTGCTTCTGACAAATGCCTCAGGAGCGTACCATACATGCCTCAGGGGCTTACGACACATGCCTCAGGAGCTTCCGACACATTGCCTCAGGGGCTTACGACACATTTCCTCAGGGGCTTACGATACTTGCCTCAGGGGCTTGCGATATTTGCCTGAGGGGCTTGCGATATTTGCCTCAGGGGCTTGCGACTCATGCCTCCGGGGCTCACAAAACTTATGCCTCAGGGGCTTACGAAATTATTGCCTGAGGGGCTCATGAAATTAATGCCATAGGGGCTTACCACTTGCCTCAGGGGCTCATCACACTCGCCTAAGGGCCTACACATTCACAGTTGCCTTCGGGGCTATATAGTTTTTGCTTTCGGGGCTATATAAATTTTGCCTTCGGGGCTGTATAAGTTTTGCCTTCGGGGCTGTATGAAATTGCCTTCGGGGCTGTATGAAATTGCCTTCGGGGCGTTTAACCATTGTTCTCAGGACATTTGCCTATGGAGTACACAATACTCGCCTGCAAGGTGTATGAGAAGTATAAAGAACATTTTATTTCACTCATTACTCTTTTTATTGAAAAGTTAAAAGTTTGGATACATAAATCGCCTCTAATTGGTGAGACTTAAAAAAAAATGCCTCTGGGGCTCTTGGTAAATCGCCTACGGGGCTTAAGATTACCAACACAGTGTAAACTTGTATTAATGTCTGAATAATATAACTGGCCTGCGGGGCTAATGTGGTAAATCTCGTAAAGTTAGTTTGAGAGACTCACGTTGAACTGCCTACGGGGCTTATGATCAAAAATTGCCGCCCTATATGATCTAAGGGATACAAAGCTCATAGACTTTTTCTTGCGAGACCTAAGTGAATGGGTATGAATGTCTGACTTACCTATTCGGGTTGTTTATGTCCCAAAACTCGCCTCCGGGGCTAACGATTCTAAACTTTCTAGTTAAAACATAAAACAGGTGAAAGTAACCGCGAGAATCTTAAACAATATACTAAGTCTAAACTTGTCTACTTGTACAACCGCCTGCAGGGCTTATGTTTAAAAATTCACCTTTGAAGTTAACGGTCTAACTTTATTGCAGTAAATATGGCAGTCACAAAAAGAAGGTTTATCATTGCACTAAAATGAAAAAACGTGCCTACGGGGCTTATAATTATAAAATTACCCTTGCTTAGTCATTGCCTACGGGGCCTATGACCAGATACTTGTTTTCGAAGGATTATGACGTTACTTGTGAGTTCAAAAATACTGATACTTTATAATAACACTTTGAACTTTTGCTTCAGAAGTTTGCACAATCGCCTCCGGGGCGTAAAACGGTTGCCTTCTAGGCTAGACAGTGCTGCCTCCGGGGCCGGGTACTGGATGCTGTTTCCGAAACAGCATGGTTAGAGCTGCCATGTGCTGACTTTGGAATTTAATCTTCATTTGGGAATACACCTATGTTGGCTTTCTGGGCCAAACAGGTTTGCCTGGTTTGCTAATATGTCTGTTTAACATATGGTTGAAATAGTTTTTGGTAAAATGGTTGATTAGCCAGTAAGGTTGATATTGATGCAGCCTCTGAAATAACTTTAGAGAAGAAGGCTTAAGGAAATGAGAACGCTGTATGACAGCAGGGTTTCTGGCATTTGTAATGTAACTGTTTCGACAGAAATAACCTTAATAGGGCCTAGTGTTGCCAATCGGAGCCGATGGCGTTTCGTGTTCACTCTTGCACCAAATTACTGAATTACTCTTAAAGTTTATCGAAACCGACAGATTAATTGGAATACAAATGCATAAAACACAGTATCTTATGTAAACTACATCAATTACCTAAATCTGAATTACATTTGCTCTTCTAGCTCTGAGTCTGTTTGCGGAGATACAGTCTCCCCAGTGAGAAGTGATGATAATGATCAATATTGATTAGGCACTTTAGTAATATTGCTATGGAAGCGTGATACAAGGAAGGTTCACCATCTCGAAACTTGGCAAACTTTGCCGTTGCGAAATTCGGCGCTGTTCACTATTTGTGTTCACTATTCGATAAGCTATAAGACTTAATTAGAAATTCGCGATTTGTCTTGAATTTAGATTGAAATTGTTCGTCATTAAATCGTTATTATAATTCGTTAAAAGTAATTAGTCATCGGACAATTTTATAGAAAAATTCTTACTTAAAAATTTTTTCGTGGAAAGAGTAGGTCGAAGTCGTATTAGCGTTCCAAACGAATCACCAAACTGTTGTAAACAATTAGACTTCCACTTGACCAACTGATTCGTTTGATTACTGGCCGAGCTACTTGACTTCATGATTGACATGGATACATTTAACTTCTTAAATTGAAGCTGTCAATATCAATGATTTAAATGTTCAAGACATTATTGAAGATTGGCAGGTAATTGAAACAGTATGTCAATGTGACAATAATCAATAAGTAATTCTTACACAGAAAACAAGGTTGACTTGAACCAAGAATATTTCTGCCTCAAAAGTTTTTTCTTCAATTATTAAACTTCTTATTCTCAATTTAAGAAATTTTTTCGAACTAATATGAACAACATTTTCCTGAATTATGAAATAGTGCTCACAGTTTAGGAGATAAATATTCAAGTTAAGAATATTGATCTTGGCTTCAGAAAATAAATTAAAAATGCTGAAAAAAAAAATACCTTTAATAAAACTCGAACTCTGATTGAATCAGACTGTGTGCAACAATACATGTCGCTCAGCCATTGCACGTCTGGCGGGATGATGACATATTTTTTGTGTATAGTTACTGCAATATCTACTTTTCGTCTCTTGTGTGGCCAAGTAGCGTCTGCCTAAATTTAAATAAAAAATCAAAATTTTTACAATTTCACCTAGCCACTTTATTCTTTGATAGTTCGTCATGCACAACCTTGATTTAAAAATCAATTGAATCCTATTACACACTGATTGGTAGGCTGATACAATTTTGCGATAAAGTATATAAGCTCGATGCAAAGCAGTTTCTACAGTATTGATAACGGCACAATTTTACACTGCCACAAACATCATGTCATCTTCGTCTTCTTCATCATCGTTCACGCCGTCAAAAAATTCGGCGTTTTCACCGTACTCGCAGTATACTAACAAGTTGATGTGTATCGTGCCGAAGGAATGGAAGGTATATCGACAGCAAGGCTTAGAAATCATTCTGCAAAGTAACCTCACCAGTCATTGGAACGCCTATAGAAAAGTAGAAGGCACTGTTGTCCAAATCGGTGACGTCGCAGCCAAGCTGGAGTACCACGACAGGCGCTTATGGATGAAGCGGTACGGCGACTTGAGAAATAAGCCACATCGCGATGAATATGTTCTTACTTATGTGGACAAGCACAGTGTGCTACAAAAGTAGAAGACTTTTTCGAGTCGCTCTATGACACCTTGTTCGTGACGTATTTTATAAATAGCGTTTAATTAATAGATTTTATTTCAAAATGACTGTTTTCATCATTTTTTTTACCTCCGGAATACGAATTTAAGATTAATTAGAATGTTATGAAGTGAGCACATATTGATTTTTCAAACTTCTTATACTCTAATTTTATAATAAAAATTGGTAAAATGGGAATTTGGCATATTCTGATATGGTGACATTAACTATCATATGTTTTCATAAGAGACATCACATTCGATTATTAGAAAGTAAATAACATGCCAGTTTTTATCAGTTTAATTTATTTGGCTAAATGACTTAAAGGTGGGTTCAGATTCCATGAATTCAGGTACTGACTCAACGGAACGGGAACGGCAAAAACTGGAGTTCTTGAGTATTGAAGATCTTGAACAATCAGATTGACGCTCTATGAATGAATCTGCAGACCTAGCCCTGTCTAATTTGCTGACAGTTATTTTTTGGCGAGAACGGATCGGTGATCTGACGATATCAGAATCGTCAGACTGATAACCTGACAAGTATTCTTCACTTTCATAGTTTGTCTCTGCATAAAAACTCTTCGGTGGATCCTTATATTCTTTTCGTATCTTTTTGACTTCACAAGCACTGTCATTTTCTTCTAGGCTTAGGTCGTTCATTTTGTTACACTTTCGTTTGAGACATGTCATCTTCCTCCCTGGAACAGCGATACGTTACGTAAATAACATATTTTTCTGTAGCTTTGCTTTACAATAATGATAAATTATTAAATAAACTCACTTTATTTGAAGCGTAGATACGTCTCTACTAACGAATGTCCACTACATATATAGCGGCATGATAAGGCAACTTGTTGACCAATGAAAACAAACGTCCATGAAGTTATCATGTTTTTGTTGTGGTTGTTGCCAGTTTATTCCGATAACGTCGATTCAAAGTTATCCTTTGGTCACTAAGTGGTCTGTAGGTGAAAGAAAAGCAAACATAAAAGTACAAACAAATTCAAAATTTATTGATTCCTCCAAATAAATTCGTCGCTTTGTCCCTTCCGCAGTACACTGACGTCATTAGTTACTCTAGCAAGCTCAAAAAGCGTAAACTGCAGTATAATCGAGCTTTTCCGTTCCCGAATTTGTTGTTTTTTCTGAGTTGACGCGACGTCAGTCCATGATTTAGCACGGACTAAGGGTGAGGCTGACAGTAATCTTGATTTCATTGATGTAGAGCAAGCGCAGTGGATCTTCCCGTAGGTTATTTTGTTGCTGTTGATGTTCAAATAAGCTTCGGTTGAGATGGCGGTATTTTGCGCAGTAAAGTATTTAGCCATCTTGCTTCTTCAAAAAGACAACTAATTTTATACAAAGTGAAAAACTGGACGCCCTTACAGTCGAAACGGAAAGTCAGGAATGTAACATGATCATGATATGACACAGTTTATATTCTTGGCCAATGAAGGGCATACGCATTAAATTCCTTCAATTCGTTAATGGGAATTTTATGTCCGACATAGGCTAGAGGCATAAAATCAATGGCGGGTAATTTGTATGCCAAATCAATTTTACGACTTCACGGAAAATACGTTCAAAACAAAATAATAATAATTTGACAGTTGTCATGAGTGTCACTGTCTATTATTTAACTGTTTGATGAGCATCAATTGATTTTTCAATAATATCTAATTAATGACCGTCTACTAAAGGCTGAGTGTAAGTGACGTATTCACTGGTAGCGAGTCATTTGCATAATTTGAATTGACATAATTACAAATGCTTTTTGATAATACTTATGATTTGGATTTCTTGCCTATGTGTCTAACAAATTGAATTGGTGCGCATTCTACGACTTTAATTGTTCAATCAAAACAATAAGACTTATAAATCATAAATGAAGTATAATGTAAAATATTTTTGTTTGGTATAGCTAGTTTGATCAGCTAAATTTATATAAAAAAAATTAGTAAAGCGGTCGACCCTAAAGGCCAACTCTGCAACTTCCCGCTAATTTCAAACGCGAAGTAATCGTAATTTACCTTGTTGTGATGTTTTTGAGCTCTTCGAGCTCAAAAATTTAATTTATGTGTTATTTTGAGCTCTCCGAGCTCAAAAATAAAGTTATCCGATACTATTGAGCTCTTCGAGCTCAAAGTTTGGTGGCAGTTTAATGAAACAGTACTTTTTTTCATTTTCAATCTGCCATAACTTTCGAATGACAACCGATTTTCTCGTGGTTAGCAGCAATCGATTCAGTTTTTCAAGTACTATAACGAGATTTGAGATCGCGAATTGATCAGATGAAAAATTTTCGAGTTTTTGAAAAAAATCAATTTTTTCGATTTCTTTCGTTCACGATAACTCACGAACAAATCAACCAATTTTGACGTTCTTGACAGCAATCGACGTGGTTTTTTGATGTTAAGAGGTGATTAGTTTTTGGAATTGATCGGTAAAGCCGTTTAAAAGTTATTCTGAAAAAACTACTTTTGAAAAAAAAATTTTTCTTTTTTTTTTGAGATTTCTTGGAATTTACCGGTCCAAATCAGTTCAAATTTTCAGGAAATCTAAGTTTAGTAAAACTCTTTGGAACGCCATTTGTTTAGTTCCAATTGGTCAAGCCGTTCAAAAGTTATAAGAGGTTTACATACTTACACACACACACACTCACACACACACACTCACACACACACACTCACACACACACACTCGGGGCTGAGGAGTTACTGCTACCGGGCGCGTCTCCTCGTGCGGATAGGAGAAGCTCGCTGTTCTTAGTTTTCTAGGAACAGAGGATTGGAGTGAAATAAAATAGCTCCCGTGGACAAAACTCCCCTGAAAAGGGTTAGGTCACATTAACTGACCTCAACACAAAACGGAAACAATGTTGTCGCATCCGTAGGTGTGGCCTACACGTGTTTCCCGGGTAATGCCAAATGACAACGACTTGTTAGCGATATGGATATGTTACAACCTATCACTACATCGTCTACGGTGCAAGGGAGGGATACCCTAGTACCGGCGACTGAGAGTTTGCAAACGGGCTCGAAGTCGTCGTCATCATGCGACCGTTTGGACGGCGGAGTGGACCCCAAGGCCCCGCCGTCAGGAAATGCTACTAAGAGTATGACAACAGGAGTGAGGAAGAAACTGATGAGAGTCTTATCAGTTCAAACCGAAGAGAGAATACAGGGCAAACGTCGGAACGCCCTCAAAAAGGTAATGGACAGCGGCGCTGAATTCACCAAGGAGCAAGCATGGGACATCTTAGGCAAGCTCATCAGCGACCTACGTACTTTCGTCGAACCAAAGGCTAATGTCCATAAGCCCATAAAGAATCAGGTTGTAAGCATCGAAGGTGTCTTCGAAACCTTACAGATACTGGAAAGCCAGGAGCAGTTAACACCAGCGACGCCAAAACAAACGGAATCCCCAGCTGTTGTGGAGCTGATGGATACGATGGAGTCAGTGGCTAATGGCAAAAACGAGAGTGATTCAACGAAGAACAAGAAGCGAGAGCGAGATTCTCCAGACCCAGTGGATAAACAAGCTAGTAAGAAGATCGACTCGAAACAGAGCCCGCCGTCAAAATCAGCATCGCACGTGACTGAAGAGAAAAAGACGACGACGCCTTGGAATGTTGTTCTATCCAAAAAGGATCTGAAGAAACAAAAGAAAGAGCAACTCCAGAAGATCCAGACGGAGCAACCAGCACAGAAGACCCGCCCGGAGCCCAAGCGGAAAAAAACAAGGAAGTTCCTCAGACCAGACGCGCTCATAATTCGGCCAGCGGACAAGGCAAAGTATGCTGATATCTTGCGTCGAATTAAGCAAGAAGTGCCCCATGACCAAGCCCGTGATACTGTGGATAAAATCTACAAGACGAAAGACGGCGACATGCTCATAACGCTTTCCAGAAAGAGCAATGACAAGGGACACGTCCTGCAAACAACGATTGCGAGCATCCTCAAAGAGGAGGCTCAAGTGACCTGCAAGTGACCTCAGGAGGACGTTGAAATACGTGACGTAGATGACACCACGACAGAGGCGGACATTCAGTCTGCTCTGCAAATAGTGATAGGAGACGCCTGGACAATACCTCTAGATGCAATTAAGATTCGTCCTGCCTACAGAGGTACACAAACGGCGGTAGTGACACTACCCGCAGCTACAGCGCGGAAAGTGCTCGGAGAGGGAGGCAAGATAAGGATTGGTTGGGTGAATTGCCGTATAAGAGCAGTGATAAAGCCTACACGATGCTACAAGTACTGGCACTTTGGGCACACTGCTGCCCAGTGTAAGAGCCAAGTAGACCGATCAAAACTCTGCATCAAGTGTGGGCAAGCAGATCACCAAGCTGCGCATTGTCAAAACACGGTGAAGTGTGCTTTATGTGCTCAAAAACCAGGCTCCCAAGATACTGCTCACAGGGCTGGATCGGGTCGATGCCCAGTTTTCCAAGAGGCACTCCAGAAGTTAACAGGTAAACGAGCATGAAAATACTGCAGTTCAACACTAACCACTGTGAAGCTGCGCATGACTTGCTTATGCAGACAGTACGCGAATTGAAGCTTGACTTGGTGCTCATATCAGAGCCATATAAACATCTAACTGGCCGGCCATGGGAGACGGACATCATCAACAAAGCCGTCATATGGTCCTGTGGTAAGCTCCCTTTCCAGAGTGTAGTTAACAATGGCAGCGCCGGCTTCGTTGCAGCATCAGTAGAAGGCGTCCACTTCTACAGCTGCTACGCACCACCTAGCCTCTCCATTGTTGAATTTACTGACTTTCTTGATAGACTGACTGAGGACGCGAAGCAACATCATCCAGTGGCGATAGCCGGGGAGTTAAGTACACGGCATTAGTTTTAACGTTAAGCACTTCACTAACACTTCAACGACACCGAAAATTTGATATCACAGTGGGACCAGCTTAGTGTCGACTGTTCATCTTGGATTTCCAAGTTTTGAAAACATTTGGCCACTTCTTCGAGTCAGAATTAGGCTTCTTAAACCCTGCAGCTTCGTCTACCTCCTGTCGACGAGAAAAACCTGAAGTAGTATTATAGCTCATAGAAACTTCAGCTGATTCCTTTTGAGAGTTGAATAATGGTGTTTTATCGGAAACCCCTGCGTATTTTTTTGAGAATCCCTTCATTGGTTCATTGCTTTCATTGTGATAAACTCTTTTGTGTCACTGTATGTTTGTCCAACACGATCCATCTTCCAATCCTGAAAAAAATAAGTTGATTATGATAAGAAACAGATTCGATGTCATAGAATTTTTGCTGTTTCGCTAATTAGAGTTCTTCATGCCATATTATTGCATATTAGCGACGAGTTTAGAAATGAGATATAGAATTGATTGTTTAGAGTTAAAACACTGGTATTGAATGTCATTTTGTCATGAAATTCTCTAATCGTTATCAATGAAAAATTATATTTTAGCTGGTAAATAAAACTCACCTTTTTAGCAGAGAGGTGCAAGGCTACTGACGTTCTCTCAGATGGCGATCTGAATCCTCAGATGGCGATCTGAATCCGGAATTTAACATTTATTTAGTTTGAGAACCGTTAACTTCACCAACAGGTTATGAGTCTGATTTTTAGGGTTCCGTAGTAATCTACGAACCCTTATAGTTTCGCCATGTCCGTCTGTCCGTCTGTCCGTCTGTCCGTCTGTCCGTCTGTCCGTCTGTCCGCGGGTTTCCTAAGAAACCTTTGGTACTACAGAGCTGAAATTTGGCATGGTCATAAATATTAACTACGCCGTCAGAACTGTAGAGTAAAATCTTAGAAAAAAAATTTTTTTCGGGTGTCTCCCATAGACGTGAAAGGGCGATGAATTTTTTTTTTCTAGCCAATATCATTAAATGAGGTGTCATAGGACAGCTCTTTAAAAGACAGAAGGGGTTTACTAAGAACGTTTTTCGATTCAGCACTTTGTTTGCCTAATATAAATTTTTAAAGTGAAAATTTTTGTCAAACACAAGTGTCCCCCCCCTCTGCCAGCTAAACGGTTGATTCTAAAAATGTGAAAAAATTCATGGTGGTAGTGTATATAATGAAATTATAAGGAAAACTATCACACATAAGATGCCTTTTCAAGTTTGCGAGTAATAGTCGACCAAGTGCCAAACTTAGTTGGGATTAATAAGAATATATTTACTAATATTAGATCCTTGGTACTACAGAGCTGAAATTTGGCATGGTCATACATATTGATTTTGCCAACAGATTGAAAAAATAAAATTTTGGAAAAAACAATTTTTCGGATGTTTCCCATACACGTGAAAGGGCAATGGTTTTTTTTTCTCGCCAATATCATCGAATGAGATGTCATAGGATAGATTTTTAAAAGATAGAAGGGGTTTACTAAGAACATTTTTCGATTCAGCATTCCCTTTGCGAAAAAATAATTTTTAAAGTGAAATTTTTTATTAAAAACAAGTGTCCCACACTACAAGCAAAACGATTGTTTTTAAAATGTGGAAAAATTCACGGTGATAGAATATACAACAAAGTTAAAAGGAAATGTGGAAAAATTCACGGTGATAGAATATACAACAAAGTTAAAAGGAAAACTATCACACATAAGTTGGCCCTTCAAGCTTGTGAGTAATAGTCGACCAAGTGCTAAACGTTGTTGGGATTAATAAGAATATATTCACTAATATTAAATCCTTAGTACTACAGAGCTAAAATTTGGCATGGTCATACATATTGATTGCCCTGACAGATCTACAAAATAAAATAGTGGAAAAAAAAAAGTTTTTCGGGTGTTTCCCATACACGTGAAAGGGCGATGGATTTTTTTCTCGCCGATATCATCGAGTAGGTTATCATAGGATAGCTTTTTAAAAGATAGAAGGGGTTTACCATGAACGTTTTTCGATTCAGCAATCCGTTTGAGAAACATTAATTTTTATAATGAAAAAATTGTGGAATAATTCTCGAGGGTAGCATTTACGACGAAGTGTACCCCAATCCAAAATGGCTGCCATACAAGGTTCCACGCTAAAAGTGAGGCGAGCCGAAAGCCAAGCTGTAACATATTGACATTTCAGGTGTCGTTTAATAGGTTTGTGGGGGTGCTAATTACGAAAATGACATCAAAATTATACACGATCACCACGCGACCTACTTTAGCAGCAGCTCGATATTATTATATTATGCCTAACAATAATATTATCGCAAAAAACAAAAACAAAAAAAAATTTTTTAAAAAAAACAAAAACAAAATTCGCGCTCGCTTCGCTCGCGCATTAAATACTTCCATTTCATTTTTTTTTCTCGTTGATATCATCGAGTGAGATGTCATAGGACAGCTTTTTAAAAGATAGAAGAGGTTTACTAAGAACGTCTTTCGATTCAGCATTCCCTTTGCGAAAAAATAATTTTTAAAGTGAAAATTTTTGTTAAAAACAAGTGTCCCACACTACAAGCAAAACGATTGTTTTTAAAATGTGGAAAAATTCACGGTGATAGAATATACAACAAAGTTAAAAGGAAAACTATCACACATAAGTTGGCCCTTCAAGCTTGTGAGTAATAGTCGACCAAGTGCCAAACGTTGTTAGGATTAATAAGAATATATTTACTAATATTAGATCCTTGATACTACAGAGCTAAAATTTGGCATGGTCATACTTATTGATTGCCCTGACAGATCTACAAAATAAAATAGTGGAAAAAAAAAAGTTTTTCGGGTGTTTTCCATACACGTGAAAGCGCGAGGGATTTTTTTTCTCGCCGATATCATCGAGTGGGTTATCATAAGATAGCTTTTTAGGGTTCCGTAGTAATCTACGAACCCTTATAGTTTCGCCATGTCCGTCTGTCCGTCTGTCCGTCTGTCCGTCTGTCCGTCTGTCCGTCTGTCCGCGGGTTTCCTAAGAAACCTTTGGTACTACAGAGCTGAAATTTGGCAAGGTCATAAATATTAACTACGCCGTCAGAACTGTAGAGTGAAATCTTAGAAAAAAATTTTTTTCGGGTGTCTCCCATAGACGTGAAAGGGCGATGAATTTTTTTTTCTAGCCAATATCATTAAATGAGGTGTCATAGGACAGCTCTTTTAAAGACAGAAGGGGTTTACTAAGAACGTTTTTCGATTCAGCACTTTGTTTGCCTAATATAAATTTTTAAAGTGAAATTTTTTGTCAAACACAAGTGTCCCCCCCTCTGCCAGCTAAACGGTTGATTCTAAAAATGTGAAAAAATTCATAGTGGTAGTGTATACAATGAAATTATAAGGAAAACTATCACACATAATATGGCTTTTCAAGTTTGCGAGTAATAGTCGACCAAGTGCCAAACTTAGTTGGGATTAGTAAGAATATATTTACTAATATTAGATCCTTGGTACTACAGAGCTGAAATTTGGCATGGTCATACATATTGATTGCCCCGACAGATCTACAAAATAAAATAGTGGAAAAAAAAAAGTTTTTCGGGTGTTTCCCATACACGTGAAAGGGCGATGGATTTTTTTCTCGCCGATATCATCGAGTAGGTTATCATAGGATAGCTTTTTAAAAGATAGAAGGGGTTTACCATGAACGTTTTTCGATTCAGCAATCCGTTTGAGAAACATTAATTTTTATAATGAAAAAATTGTGGAATAATTCTCGAGGGTAGCATTTACGACGAAGTGTACCCCAATCCAAAATGGCTGCCATACAAGGTTCCACGCTAAAAGTGAGGCGAGCCGAAAGCCAAGCTGTAACATATTGACATTTCAGGTGTCGTTTAATAGGTTTGTGGGGGTGCTAATTACGAAAATGACATCAAAATTATACACGATCACCACGCGACCTACTTTAGCAGCAGCTCGATATTATTATATTATGCCTAACAATAATATTATCGCAAAAAACAAAAACAAAAAAAAATTTTTTAAAAAAAACAAAAACAAAATTCGCGCTCGCTTCGCTCGTGCATTAAATACTTCCATTTCATTTTTTTTTCTCGTTGATATCATCGAGTGAGATGTCATAGGACAGCTTTTTAAAAGATAGAAGAGGTTTACTAAGAACGTCTTTCGATTCAGCATTCCCTTTGCGAAAAAATAATTTTTAAAGTGAAATTTTTTATTAAAAACAAGTGTCCCACACTACAAGCAAAACGATTGTTTTTAAAATGTGGAAAAATTCACGGTGATAGAATATACAACAAAGTTAAAAGGAAAACTATCACACATAAGTTGGCCCTTCAAGCTTGTGAGTAATAGTCGACCAAGTGCCAAACGTTGTTAGGATTAATAAGAATATATTTACTAATATTAGATCCTTGATACTACAGAGCTAAAATTTGGCATGGTCATACTTATTGATTGCCCTGACAGATCTACAAAATAAAATAGTGGAAAAAAAAAAGTTTTTCGGGTGTTTTCCATACACGTGAAAGCGCGAGGGATTTTTTTTCTCGCCGATATCATCGAGTGGGTTATCATAAGATAGCTTTTTAGGGTTCCGTAGTAATCTACGAACCCTTATAGTTTCGCCATGTCCGTCTGTCCGTCTGTCCGTCTGTCCGTCTGTCCGTCTGTCCGTCTGTCCGCGGGTTTCCTAAGAAACCTTTGGTACTACAGAGCTGAAATTTGGCAAGGTCATAAATATTAACTACGCCGTCAGAACTGTAGAGTGAAATCTTAGAAAAAAATTTTTTTCGGGTGTCTCCCATAGACGTGAAAGGG
The DNA here is from genome assembly GCA_949987775.1 of Aproaerema taeniolella. NCBI lineage: Eukaryota > Metazoa > Arthropoda > Insecta > Lepidoptera > Gelechiidae > Aproaerema > Aproaerema taeniolella. Next base: position 48,080 of record CATLJT010000271.1, read on the forward strand.
CGATGAATTTTTTTTTCTAGCCAATATCATTAAATGAGGTGTCATAGGACAGCTCTTTTAAAGACAGAAGGGGTTTACTAAGAACGTTTTTCGATTCAGCACTTTGTTTGCCTAATATAAATTTTTAAAGTGAAATTTTTTGTCAAACACAAGTGTCCCCCCCTCTGCCAGCTAAACGGTTGATTCTAAAAATGTGAAAAAATTCATAGTGGTAGTGTATACAATGAAATTATAAGGAAAACTATCACACATAATATGGCTTTTCAAGTTTGCGAGTAATAGTCGACCAAGTGCCAAACTTAGTTGGGATTAGTAAGAATATATTTACTAATATTAGATCCTTGGTACTACAGAGCTGAAATTTGGCATGGTCATACATATTGATTTCGCCAACAGATTGAAAAAAAAAATTTTGGAAAAAACAATTTTTCGGATGTTTCCCATACACGTGAAAGGGCAATGGTTTTTTTTTCTCGCCAATATCATCGAATGAGATGTCATAGGATAGATTTTTAAAAGATAGAAGGGGTTTACTAAGAACATTTTTCGATTCAGCATTCCCTTTGCGAAAAAATAATTTTTAAAGTGAAATTTTTTATTAAAAACAAGTGTCCCACACTACAAGCAAAACGATTGTTTTTAAAATGTGGAAAAATTCACGGTGATAGAATATACAACAAAGTTAAAAGGAAAACTATCACACATAAGTTGGCCCTTCAAGCTTGTGAGTAATAGTCGACCAAGTGCTAAACGTTGTTGGGATTAATAAGAATATATTCACTAATATTAAATCCTTGGTACTACAGAGCTAAAATTTGGCATGGTCATACATATTGATTGCCCTGACAGATCTACAAAATAAAATAGTGGAAAAAAAAAAGTTTTTCGGGTGTTTTCCATACACGTGAAAGGGCGATGGATTTTTTTCTCGCCGATATCATCGAGTAGGTTATCATAGGATAGCTTTTTAAAAGATAGAAGGGGTTTACCATGAACGTTTTTCGATTCAGCAATCCGTTTGAGAAACATTAATTTTTATAATGAAAAAATTGTGGAATAATTCTCGAGGGTAGCATTTACGACGAAGTGTACCCCAATCCAAAATGGCTGCCATACAAGGTTCCACGCTAAAAGTGAGGCGAGCCGAAAGCCAAGCTGTAACATATTGACATTTCAGGTGTCGTTTAATAGGTTTATGGGGGTGCTAATTACGAAAATGACATCAAAATTATACACGATCACCACGCGACCTACTTTAGCAGCAGCTCGATGTTATTATATTATGCCTAACAATAATATTATCGCAAAAAACAAAAACAAAAAAAAAATTTAAAAAAAAAAACAAAAACAAAATTCGCGCTCGCTTCGCTCGCGCATTAAATACTTCCATTTCATTTTTTTTTCTCGTTGATATCATCGAGTGAGATGTCATAGGACAGCTTTTTAAAAGATAGAAGAGGTTTACTAAGAACGTCTTTCGATTCAGCATTCCCTTTGCGAACAAATAATTTTTAAAGTGAAAATTTTTATTAAAAACAAGTGTCCCACACTACAAGCAAAACGATTGTTTTTAAAATGTGGAAAAATTCACGGTGATAGAATATACAACAAAGTTAAAAGGAAAACTATCACACATAAGTTGGCCCTTCAAGCTTGTGAGTAATAGTCGACCAAGTGCCAAACGTTGTTAGGATTAATAAGAATATATTTACTAATATTAGATCCTTGATACTACAGAGCTAAAATTTGGCATGGTCGTAATATTGATTGCGCCGACAGATCTAAAAAATAAAATGGTGGAAAAAAATTGTTTTTCGGGTGTTTTCCATACACGTGAAAGCGCGAGGGATTTTTTTTCTCGCCGATATCATCGAGTTGGTTATCATAAGATAGCTTTTTTCAAGATAGATGGGGTTTTTACTACGAACGTTTTTCGATTCAGCAATCCGTTTGGGAAACATTAATTTTTATAAAAATAAAATGTGGAATAATTCACGACGAAGTGTACACTAATCCAAAATTACCGCCATACAAGGTTCCACGCTTAAAGTGAGGCGAGCCGATAGCCAAGCTGTAACATATTGACATTTCAGGTGTCGTTTAATAGGTTTTTGGGGGTGCTAAGTTCGAAAATGATATCAAATTTATACAAGATCACCACGCGACCTGCTTTAGCAGCAGCTCGATATTATTGTATTATCCCTAACAATAATATTATCGCAAAAAAAAAAAAAAACTATTAAAAAACAAAAAATTCGCGCTCGCTTCGCTCGCGCATTAAATACTTCCATTCTGTTATATTTAGACCAAAACTACAATTATTTCTGAAACTACAAACTTTTTAATACATTTCTTTTTGATACTATAGTATTTGGGGATTTTTACATCGACTATGACAATATGCTCGTAGAATTAAGAAACCAGCTGCATATTTGAACCATGCTGCTACGGAACCCTACAATGCGCGTGGCCCGACACGCTCTTGGCCGGTTTTTTTTTTTTTTGTTATAAAAAACTCCTTTCAACAAAGATCTGTTGGTCCCTTATGGTTTGTATCGAAGTGTGGTGACAATTATAGACTCTACTCTGGTGAAAAAGCAAGTAAAATTGTAAAGGTTATAAATTAAATAAAACAATAATTAGCGTATCGTATACAATTTTTAATTACGAAACAAATCGATTACACATTATTGACCTTAACCTTTCTAATAATTTCTTTACTAGCACTTTATATCGAACCGGTTTAGCAGCTGTCTGGTTTAGAGTCGATAAGATAGTTCTGAGTGTAAACTTAGCCAGATGACTCAGAGATGGAAGTAGTGTCTGTTGCTTTGGATGCTGAACTATTGGCTATATTGGTTTAATCCAACGCCATGTAAACATATTTTATTTTAATTAAAAAAAAAAAATGCTGAACTGTCACGACGCTTGGCCGTCTCGAATTCCAGATATAGAGAAGTCTGTCTTAGCACCATATTCTATTTTGCTGTCTTATCACATGAAAATTTATCCTTAGAGTCTTTACCACGTGAAAGAAGTGGAGGTGCACCTTTAGAGCTGGTAGATGCCTGGGCTACAGTCTCTAACTTTCTGGATTCATACTTTTGTCTTTCATCAGAACTTTCCTTCCTTTTGGCTTCCTTCTTTACGGCAGCGTCATCGATTCTCTTCCGAATCCGTTTTTTAATCTCGTTACATTTTTGCCCGAAGTTATTCATTTTTAGTTTAAACTAATTTAATTTATGCACCACAGGAACACGTTGATCACGATGAAATGCAAGCTTCTAATGAAATATAAAACAGGTTGACTGGACTTATTATTTGCCAGCAGTAAATATTCTGATGTTAGTCCTCCAAATAGTTGTTTTATGTTCGTGCGTGCTTAAACAACGAGACTATATCAAATGCTACTATAAAAAATAATGTAAAAAGTGAGTATGATTGATATTAATGAACCCAAAATATAATCATGGTTGCAAGGCTTATGCAAATTGGCAGGTAGGATTAAAACGTGTTTCCATTCCTCGGGCGAAATAATCGAGTCGCTTTGAGTTCTTTGTAACCATAGCTCCTTCGGTTAATGCAGCTTCCACGAGCTATACATTTAACTTGTAAGCAGATTCGAGTCCAGATGCATTATACAAAATTCATGAATCATGAGGATAACACAAAATTCATTTATGCAATTGTATTCATCCAAGTGTTTAATAAAGACATACCTGTAGTTACTGCTTGTCATTGACAGGTCATATATTGGTTTCTAGTTGAGCAAATTTGACTTATATACAGTCGTCAACAAGTAAAAGTTTCAAAGCTCCACATGCTAATAACCTTATATTATTAGACGTAGAGCATTAATCAGTGAGAGCGATAGCCAGCAATCAAATAAGGTATTCTACGTTGCATATTCTACTCGTATTATATCTTGTTCATTGCAAAAATATACAGTTAACGCCCTCGCATATCAATCAATGTCATTGACCATGGTCTATGCCTTATCAAGTTATTGGAAGAAAGTCCCAAGTGTAGGTATTGTGATAAAAGACATCAATAACTATAATTTAATGCGCATTCTAATGACCGTATGTGACGTATTCGTATGATAAGCCTTATTTTCAAGCTCTTGTCTTGCAGCATATTAGTGCAGCGGATTCGTTAATCTTTGGACTCAAAATACACGGAAAAAAAATATCAGGATTATTACTGAACAGTATCGTAATTATTACAATTCTCGAGTGACTATACACTAAATACAGGTATGCTCAATCCACTGCATCGCGATTATCACGGTGCAAACGAATGTCAACGAATAGGTTAAGAGTGGTGGCGCTGAGAACGCGAATCGTGATTATCACGATACGTTTGACCATAATAAGGGAATGTTTTCTTACGAACATTGTACATATTGCCAAATTCAGAATCAACTTAAATCGTGGTTATCAGTATCTAGAGTATAAGGTATGTTGATGAGATCGTTTGGTAATGATCACGATACTCTGTTTACGATTCACTGAATAGTGATGGGAGCGATATTTTTTTTTCCGTGTAAAGTCTTTATCGCTTAAAAATAAAAGTAACTGTTGTTCGCTTTATCAATCTTAAAAAAGTAGCAACACGAGGTCGACGTTCAGTGATTCTTCGTTAAAAGAAAACACCTGTTGCATTAAACGGAAAGTCGATATCACATCAAAGGATATTTGTGGAGAAAAAAATGTCTTCCTCGGCTAATTTTGACTTAAAAAGAAGGTGCATCATACCGAAGCAATGGATCGTCTTCCCAGCAGCTACACTGGAGTGTATCATGTACACCAACATAAAGGAGCACTATAACAAGTACAAGACGATGGTCGGTGCTCCAGTCACCATTGCAGACGTGTCTACCAAGTTCAAGTTCTTCGACAATTACTTCTGGATGTGTAAGGATGGAGATTCTTTTAGGAAACCTCGATCAAGCGAATTCGTTTTGTTGAATGTTCACGATTACGATTGCAAAAAAATTAGAATACTGTTTTATAATCATTTATCAATAACTTTGCTTATAAATTATATTTCAAGTATTTGAACATAAATGTGTCTTACTTCATCATTTCCAGCTCTCGTAAGTCGTTATTGTATATAATTGTTCGGTGACGATTTTGAAAAGTGTTTATTGTTAATTTTCAGCAACAACTTATGATTCTTATGCACGTACGGCATAAATAAAACAACGAGCAACCTTTTAAACAATACTAATCTTGATCTATTAATATATTCAAAGTTTATCACCGAATCGTCGCAAGTGGACGTCGCTTACGAGCAAATTTTCATTCACACGCTATAATCAGAGTAGCAGAGACGTAAAAATAGACGTAGTGTCTATCTCTGTCTGTCAAAAGCTTTGCAAACTGCCATATAAACTAAAACTTCTACTTTACGGAAATATTACGGATACATTACACTCTATCCAGCAATGTATTTATACATCGCTGACTGAGGAACACTTTTATTATCCGCGACGATTCAGTCAGACAGGGGAAAATTTGCAACTTCGTTACTCTCAACTTTGGCTTCCTTCGGGAGAAGTTAGAAAGAGAGAGTAAGTTCACAGATTAATATCTTTCTCTAAAATTAGTACTTTAATAAGATCTTAAATGAACTCTTCAATATATAAATAGAATTCTTATTAATATAGAAGAAAAATTTTACATAAGAAGGCAATACTAGGAATTTTTGTTTTTAGTAGTTGGATAGTTTTGGTTACTTCTGCGTTTATCACAATTGTTCAATGTGGCTGAAGTTCCGCAGCAAGGTGGATTGCTCATATATTTATAATCTCTTGGATCCGCCAGCAAATACGCTCGTAACATTGGATATGAATTTGCGTAAGTCGATCTGGAATCCTGTAAAAAAACGGGCGCCATGAGTTTCTAGTATAATTGTTATTTTGCAGGCAGTTCACGGGCGTCTGCAAATGATAAGACTACGGAAGTCGATAATTAGATCTCCCTCATCATCTACTATACCCAAAATAAGTGTGACGTTATTTTATGAATTCTAAAGTATATGAGAATTTAATTTATAATTTCGACAAATGTTTTCTAAACGCTTTTCACGCACGTGGTAATATTTAAGCTGAAAGTTTTTGATGAACCACTGGTCACTTCAATTCAAAGTGTAAATAAATGATTTGAAGTTACTTAGTGTGATGTCCAGTAATTCCAAGCTCAACTTCCACTAATCATTTCTTAACTCAGATAAGTTGAAAACTGACCTGACTTTCTGAATTTTTTTGGGAGCAGTGCTTTTGTTTTGTATGGTCCATTGTAACGCTTTCTTTTCAAAGTATTCGTCGCCTGAAGTTGGTATCTAAAAATAGACATAGAAGGGTTAAGAGCTAATTTTTTTTATTTTTCACGAAAAAAACTGGAATTTGGTAGAATGAGCTCTTCGAGGCAAAATACAGGTGGAAAAGATTTTATAAAATTTGAATTTACCAATAAAAGTTATCGTAGTCGATTTGACAAACGTCTGTACGTTACATCACTGAAAATAATACTGATACTTAAATGAGAGCTTCCTTGATTGTAACATCCACCGGTAAATGATAATACAACGCTAAAACTATTTACTGAATATTAAAGTTGGTAGCAAGCTTCCCTCTTTAGTACAGTTACAAAATATAACAGCAGACGTCAGATTAGCTACAAGTAATAATGAGCGAAAGAGCTTTAATCAATTATGAAGGTCTATATATACATCTACATATAACTTGAACGAGTAACGTCAGTCTAAGGAGTACCATGGTATGGACTAATTTTATTAATAAAATACTTGAACAGAATGTTTTCATTACCAGTCTAATTTGGCGACGATTATCTCATTTTGTTCCAGACACTTTATCTAGCAGAACCAATCCAGTCTATATGATAAGTTATTAAATAAGTGGTATGTGCAGTCAATTATAATGAAATAGATACGGCATATTTATTATCATTTTATTGTGTTATAACGTGTTGTATAAACAACCTTTACATACCGCTATTTACTGCAGCGATCATCTTATCTATCTGATAGTATTTATAAGTTTAATTAAAATAAAATTTTTGTCAATACAAGTATGCATGCCTTAAGCGTGCATGTAATACGTAAATTGTTTAACCCTTCGTAGGTCGCGTAATGAGTGCTGCGCCGCCTTTTATAAATTTCAGTATTTTTTCTTGAAAAAATTTTTAAGAAAAGCTTTGAAAAAAATCAAGTTCTTTCTTTTAATCTTTTTAAACGTTTTAGTATCATGAATTTGCCATAAAATATTCTAAAAACAGTAGAAAAAATTAATTTTTTAACATGGGCGGCACCGTGCCGCCCGGCGCGAGTAGATGGATAGTAGCAGATAGTAGTTCTCGAAATTCTGCGATGACCAAGTGGCGCTGCTGTCCCATTTAAATAACACGGCGGCGCAACGCTCATCACGCGACCGACTTAGTTCGGTAAGAACACGCTACCTACGAAGGGTTAAGCTAAGAGTTCATGGATTCGCTCTGTGCACGTGGGCAGAGCGTAAATTCTAATATTATTGCATGAACAGTATGTTGTGTATTCATGCATACTGATAGCGCCACCAATGGGAAGGCTCGGAGTTTTGGAAGGCTATACGGACATTATACGTATAAATTATATACACTTACTTTCAAGGTATTATATGTTTGTGCGAAGAGCGAATACAACAATTTTTGGTTGAACATCTTGGTACTATTTTCAAGTTTTTCACCATTTCATATTAAACATTAATTGAATAAGAAATTATCTGCTGTAGATTGCAGGAATGAATTAATAAATAATGTCACTCAGAAGTTAATTACAAAAAATTAATTTTGTTTACAATTCAATTTTGTAGTTCGCTTAACTTCTTCCGCCAATAAGACTCAATTATGAGAGTTGAACGCCTTCAGAAGTAGCGACAAATAAATCAAAACAAAATAATCCAACTGACTAAACATATAAAACGAAGTATAGTATCAGCTTTCTATTGACAGAAAAAACTTAATAAATAGCAGATCATCGGATACAGTTATCGCATAAGTCTCAGCCAAAATGAATTAATTATAATTAAACAGAATAATATTATAATACGATTTGCAATATCATTATTTGTAAAAATTTGATGAGAAGATTAAAAAAAACTTAATTATAAAATATAAATTATAAAGTTTCAGTGTTGGCCAGACGAAATGAATTCAAAAACATTACATCATAAGCCATAAAAAAATGTTTATTTATAAAAGAATCTCATTTGATTGATTCAGTAGATATTTTTCTTTCTAATAGTATATTTCTTATTATTATCACATTTACATTTATATTATAACTGTTGGATCAAATTTAATGTGATAAAGTCAGTACAGTTGACTCTCGTTAAAGTTACGCACTTCATACATGACCATTTATTAAAGTTGCACTTCCTCTCAATTCTCACCACACGTACTTATTCCCCTATGCTCACTTCGGATGCCAATCAAGAAAATCAGTTTTGATAGACATTCGAAACGCGTGTTTAAACTCTCAGTTTCGATTTGTCATCCTAATTAAGTGTAAGGGAATATATGTGCAACTTTAACGGGTGCAACTTTAGCGGAAGTCACCTGTAATCTAATTTTTGGTGATACTAAAGCATACTATCGCACTATCGCTCATAAGGCATGAACCAGATAAGAGACTGGAACTGAAAAAAATTGAGACGCTACAATCACTGTAGTCCCCGACCAAATCTACCTACGATGATGGTAAATCCGGATCCTGGCCAAAAAGCAAATTCAGTTCGGACCCGAAGGAATGGTTCAGGTAGTTTTCTCTCAGAATGTTCCGACGTTTGTTTACACGAGACCACATTACAGTTACTCCAGTTACAGGAGTAGATCCGCGATGTCCATACGAATGTGGTACTGGAAAAAAAATATATTATTAACAAAGGAATGTGTTAAACATGATAATATTGAATTAACTTTGCCGATACTTACTTCCAAGAGTGTTAATGGACGTCCCTTAGAGTCTTCAGGCTGTTGATTTGGTGCCGTACGGAACAGCCAAACAACTTCTTCCAGGTGAGCTGGAGCCAGGCACCAGAAAATTGGGTCCTCTGCAGTTAAACATCCGGCCCAAGGACACTTTGCCTCTGGCCAGTTAACTTCGTAATCAGAATCGAAGTCACAGTCACAGATGCCGTCGTACACCAAATCATCGCTATGGTCTATCTTTTGTTTCAATAAAGATAAATGCTTCGCACTGCATTCTAGAGTGTGACAAAACTAGAATAAGTAGATGTTGGATATTCTTCGGAATTTATATAGCAGATAGCGTCTACATTATTTATAAGCGACGTTTTTATGTATTCCTTCCGACATATAGATTGTAGAGGTCTAACGACCGAGTAAATATCCAATAATGGCTTATTAAAGCAAATAGTGATGACGCATCGTTGTGCAATGAACCTTTTATGGCCAGTATCTTTATCTCTAAAGGATCATTAACCCTCCGTCACTCGCGCGGCCTCACCAAACGTCGTCACTCGCCTCATGAGCGCTGCGCCGCCGTGTTATTCAAATGGGACAACAGCGCTATTCGGTCATAGCGGACTTCTAGGAACTACAAAACTTCGGCTCGTAACATGCATTTTTTTCGTATTCTTTGATGAACATTTATTTTTTTTAATTGCTCTAAATTATTTTAGGGCATATTTATTGCACTTGAATGTTCAATACACTTCAACGAAAGAATACAAATTTTTTCGATTTTTATTTTTGAAATTTTTTTAAGAAAAAAATTAAAAAACTTAAAAGTGCGGCGCTGCGCTTATAGCGCGAGTGACGAAGGGTTAATAGAAATAAACAAAAGAAAAATAAAAGGTTACACCTCTCTGTGTTAGTAAATGAATACACATTATTATTAATATTGTTATTGTGGACCAATGGATGTACTACTCGTCTCGCTTATACAGGAGCAGAAAATCTCCGACAATGTTGGTTGCCTCATTAAAAGTAGAGTGCAATCTGCGCAAGAGACTGTGCTGCTTAGCTACCAGACTCTGATCTGGTGATAAGTCAAACGCGGTTTCAAAGGAATTTCTCGTGATGGCGTAATAGGAATCACGTGACAAACCAGGCTGAGCGATTGGACTATAAGAAATCTTAACGTTGGTTGTTTTCGACAATTTGTCTTTTAAGGACCCTTGTTTTTCCAGATCGGGGCTGCTTAAATCGTTTCGTTCTTCGCGCTGTTTTTTCTGTGACATCATCCTGTTGAACAGTTTCAATACAACATTCGTTTTGCTTTCTGGCGTTTTTTCTGATTGGCTGCTTGGCTTGCTGTCAGCCATTTTTCTTGCTCAGTGTCAGTACTGGCAGAGATTAGAGACTGACTTTCTCGAGTCTGTTCTGCTTCAAGACCAGTGGATAGCAAATCAATCAGAAATAGCTCTTTTTTCTTATATTTCTCAAGAAAATGTTAACATAAATCAAACTCTAAAATTGTTCATGTACCTTGTGCTACTTGAAAGTAAATTCCGAATGGAATATTTCGAAACTTCTTGTGATATTTCGAACAGCATTAACTGAATAAAGTAACCCGAAATTTCTGATACAAGATTCTAGGTCGCAATACTATGAAAGACTTATTGGGTCTATGATGCATCTACCGAATTTATACCTTTCTGATATTCATACTCTATTGACCATCAATGAGCTCAATTACCACTTGAGACTGTACAGTTGTACAAGTCATTGGCACCTTGTTTACATATAGTGTTCCAATTAAGATAAGGATCCTAAATTTAATGTCTGTAAGCTGTATTGAATATTCAATTGCATCCTACGTATTTAGCATATCATAATGAACTCGTCACATTCATTCGACCCAACTACGAGCGTTGCACTTATTATCTTCAATCGTCAACTAATGAACCTTTGTCATCCTGTTTCTTATAAGCAACAAAAATTGTGTGCACTTGCATTGTTACACAGTAGCTTTGGATAAGCGACAACCTGTCAGACATGTCGAAGCATATTTTTCTTGTTCCTCGTGCTTGGGACAGTTTTCAATCGAGTCAATTAGAAGTGATTTTGAAGGAGAAGATCTCATGCAACCAAGTCACCAAGGAAATCGGAGGTGTTGGGATCACGATTAACGGGGTAAAGGCAAATCTTCACTACTGGGATGGACAACCCTGGATGAAGAAGGACAAATAGGAAGACCTGGCCAGATTCAGCTCAGTACTTTGGAGTCTACAGATCTTGTGACGACTGTCAGAACAGGTGATTAATGAGCTATCGAAGTCTGAATATGTTGTTAAAAGTTTTGTAAATCCGAATGTGCATGCCTTAAGCGCTGATTTATAGCAAAAATAATCAGTTCAATAAATAAATAAAATGTTATGACTGTTTGCGCTTACGGTCTGCAGAATTAAAATATTGCTTCTCACAACATGATAAATTTATTTGCCAGCTAAGTTGCGTCGATTAAACCGTAGTGTACATTAAACAGTCCGATACGTGAAACGAAGTGTAAGAGTGCGCTTAAAAGTATTGTTTGGAAATAATCCTAAATGATTCATCGCGTTTCTTGTTTTATCCCACGCCAATGGTTACTATTTCCTTGGGATTCGTTGCAAGTGCTTATCAGCGAAGAAATTTTGGGCTATTACTTAAAATACGGAAGAGTTGAAGGATCTGCGCTTCACATCAATGGTGTAACAGCGCGACTACAAATGTACAATCAGAATTTTTGGATGAGAGATGATTTAGACTTGCAAACCAGTCCGAACCCGAAAACCTACTATTCGTTTTTCATTCCGTGTGTTCATTGCAATAAAGTGTGAGTAAAGTTTTCTATAGAAGATGGTGCAAGGCAGAAGTTAATTATATTATTGTTGAATAGTTATGTGCGAAGAAGGTAATAACTGTTTCTTTGATTTGTTTCAGGGACAAACCTAGGACCGATTTAAGCAAGACGATATGAAACTATCAATAAAATATTGCTTTAAGTGTACTGCTAATAAATAAATAAATTCTGGAAAATCACTCCCGTTTAGTTTATCTGTTTTTCATTTACTAAATATGTTGTACGGAACACAAATTGATTTCCCAATACTTCCTAGTATTTTGTTCGGCGATAAACAGTAAGAAACCCATTATCATGTTTGTTCACGCTCAGCTGATAATTTGACATTGAATTTTACTTACTGCGACATCGTTATTTCTGTCGGCAAGCGCGATAATATGCTTACCTTATGTAACTAAATTCGACGAGCATTAACCCAAAGATGCTAATAAGTCACCATATAAACAAGAATCAACGTCACATGATGCATTTTCTTCTTCATCGTCTGAAGCGTCAGGTCCTTTAGACTGGAATAGCTCGCACATTTCAAGGTCGCTTTTCTTAGAGCCTTTCAGTTCGCATGATGTACCATAACTCAACTGTTGGACCGATGTGGATCTCCGTAACCACTCACGGTGAGTTTGAAAGTAATCAAAAATCGTCAAAATCATGATAGTGATACTTGAAGTCGCTTAAAGAAACAGATTTTACAGAACTTTTAGGGGGAGCATCACATAACTTTGTTAGAATCTTGCCGAACTTGAAAGTTCTGGTTGAATGTTTGTTCATTCTAGATTCCCATAAAAGATGTCACAATTTTGATACGTGTGACACCTGAATGCGTCTGTGAACTAACTATAAAATTTAATCACTTCACATCAAAAATCTAACGTTTTTAGGGTTCCGTAGTAATCTACGAACCCTTATAGTTTCGCCATGTCCGTCTGTCCGGCTGTCCGTCTGTCCGTCTGTCCGCGGGTTTCCTAAGAAACCTTTGGTACTACAGAGCTGAAATTTGGCATGGTCATAAATATTAACTACGCCGTCAGAACTGTAGAGTAAAATCTTAGAAAAAAAATTTTTTTCGGGTGTCTCCCATAGACGTGAAAGGGCGATGAATTTTTTTTTTCTAGCCAATATCATTAAATGGGGTGTCATAGGACAGCTCTTTAAAAGACAGAAGGGGTTTACTAAGAACGTTTTTCGATTCAGCACTTTGTTTGCCTAATATAAATTTTTAAAGTGAAAATTTTTGTCAAACACAAGTGTCCCCCCCCTCTGCCAGCTAAACGGTTGATTCTAAAAATGTGAAAAAATTCATGGTGGTAGTGTATATAATGAAATTATAAGGAAAACTATCACACATAAGATGGCTTTTCAAGTTTGCGAGTAATAGTCGACCAAGTGCCAAACTTAGTTGGGATTAATAAGAATATATTTACTAATATTAGATCCTTGGTACTACAGAGCTGAAATTTGGCATGGTCATACATATTGATTTCGCCAACAGATTGAAAAAAAAAATTTTGGAAAAAACAATTTTTCGGATGTTTCCCATACACGTGAAAGGGCAATGGTTTTTTTTTCTCGCCAATATCATCGAATGAGATGTCATAGGATAGATTTTTAAAAGATAGAAGGGGTTTACTAAGAACATTTTTCGATTCAGCATTCCCTTTGCGAAAAAATAATTTTTAAAGTGAAATTTTTTATTTAAAACAAGTGTCCCACACTACAAGCAAAACGATTGTTTTTAAAATGTGGAAAAATTCACGGTGATAGAATATACAACAAAGTTAAAAGGAAAACTATCACACATAAGTTGGCCCTTCAAGCTTGTGAGTAATAGTCGACCAAGTGCTAAACGTTGTTGGGATTAATAAGAATATATTCACTAATATTAAATCCTTGGTACTACAGAGCTAAAATTTGGCATGGTCATACATATTGATTGCCCTGACAGATCTACAAAATAAAATAGTGGAAAAAAAAAGTTTTTCGGGTGTTTTCCATACACGTGAAAGGGCGATGGATTTTTTTCTCGCCGATATCATCGAGTAGGTTATCATAGGATAGCTTTTTAAAAGATAGAAGGGGTTTACCATGAATGTTTTTCGATTCAGCAATCCGTTTGAGAAACATTAATTTTTATAATGAAAAAATTGTGGAATAATTCTCGAGGGTAGCATTTACGACGAAGTGTACCCCAATCCAAAATGGCTGCCATACAAGGTTCCACGCTAAAAGTGAGGCGAGCCGAAAGCCAAGCTGTAACATATTGACATTTCAGGTGTCGTTTAATAGGTTTATGGGGGTGCTAATTACGAAAATGACATCAAAATTATACACGATCACCACGCGACCTACTTTAGCAGCAGCTCGATGTTATTATATTATGCCTAACAATAATATTATCGCAAAAAACAAAAACAAAAAAAAAATTTAAAAAAAAAAACCAAAACAAAATTCGCGCTCGCTTCGCTCGCGCATTAAATACTTCCATTTCATTTTTTTTTTCTCGTTGATATCATCGAGTGAGATGTCATAGGACAGCTTTTTAAAAGATAGAAGAGGTTTACTAAGAACGTCTTTCGATTCAGCATTCCCTTTGCGAACAAATAATTTTTAAAGTGAAAATTTTTATTAAAAACAAGTGTCCCACACTACAAGCAAAACGATTGTTTTTAAAATGTGGAAAAATTCACGGTGATAGAATATACAACAAAGTTAAAAGGAAAACTATCACACATAAAATGGCCCTTCAAGCTTGTGAGTAATAGTCGACCAAGTGCCAAACGTTGTTAGGATTAATAAGAATATATTCACTAATATTAGATCCTTGATACTACAGAGCTAAAATTTGGCATGGTCATACTTATTGATTGCCCTGACAGATCTACAAAATAAAATAGTGGAAAAAAAAAAGTTTTTCGGGTGTTTTCCATACACGTGAAAGCGCGAGGGATTTTTTTTCTCGCCGATATCATCGAGTGTGTTATCATAAGATAGCTTTTTAGGGTTCCGTAGTAATCTACGAACCCTTATAGTTTCGCCATGTCCGTCTGTCCGTCTGTCCGTCTGTCCGTCTGTCCGCGGGTTTCCTAAGAAACCTTTGGTACTACAGAGCTGAAATTTGGCAAGGTCATAAATATTAACTACGCCGTCAGAACTGTAGAGTGAAATCTTAGAAAAAAAATTTTTTTCGGGTGTCTCCCATAGACGTGAAAGGGCGATGAATTTTTTTTTTCTAGCCAATATCATTAAATGAGGTGTCATAGGACAGCTCTTTTAAAGACAGAAGGGGTTTACTAAGAACGTTTTTCGATTCAGCACTTTGTTTGCCTAATATAAATTTTTAAAGTGAAAATTTTTGTCAAACACAAGTGTCCCCCCCCTCTGCCAGCTAAACGGTTGATTCTAAAAATGTGAAAAAATTCATGGTGGTAGTGTATACAATGAAATTATAAGGAAAACTATCACACATAATATGGCTTTTCAAGTTTGCGAGTAATAGTCGACCAAGTGCCAAACTTAGTTGGGATTGGTAAGAATATTATATTTACTAATATTAGATCCTTGGTACTACAGAGCTGAAATTTGGCATGGTCATACATATTGATTTCGCCAACAGATTGAAAAAATAAAATGTTGGAAAAAACAATTTTTCGGATGTTTCCCATACACGTGAAAGGGCAATGGTTTTTTTTTCTCGCCAATATCATCGAATGAGATGTCATAGGATAGATTTTTAAAAGATAGAAGGGGTTTAATAAGAACATTTTTCGATTCAGCATTCCCTTTGCGAAAAATTAATTTTTAAAGTGAATTTTTTTATTAAAAACAAGTGTCCCAACTACAAGCAAAACGATTGTTTTTAAAATGTGGAAAAATTCACGGTGATAGAATATACAACAAAGTTAAAAGGAAAACTATCACACATAAGTTGGCCCTTCAAGCTTGTGAGTAATAGTCGACCAAGTGCTAAACGTTGTTGGGATTAATAAGAATATATTCACTAATATTAAATCCTTGGTACTATAGAGCTAAAATTTGGCATGGTCATACATATTGATTGCCCTGACAGATCTACAAAATAAAATGGTGGAAAAAAAAAAGTTTTTCGGGTGTTTCCCATACACGTGAAAGGGCGATGGATTTTTTTCTCGCTGATATCATCGAGTAGGTTATCATAGGATAGCTTTTTAAAAGATAGAAGGGGTTTACCATGAACGTTTTTCGATTCAGCAATCCGTTTGAGAAACATTAATTTTTATAATGAAAAAATTGTGGAATAATTCTCGAGGGTAGCATTTACGACGAAGTGTACCCCAATCCAAAATGGCTGCCATACAAGGTTCCACGCTAAAAGTGAGGCGAGCCGAAAGCCAAGCTGTAACATATTGACATTTCAGGTGTCGTTTAATAGGTTTGTGGGGGTGCTAATTACGAAAATGACATCAAAATTATACACGATCACCACGCGACCTACTTTAGCAGCAGCTCGATATTATTATATTATGCCTAACAATAATATTATCGCAAAAAACAAAAACAAAAAAAAAAATTAAAAAAAAAAAAACAAAAAAAAAATTCGCGATACTTCCATTTCATTTTTTTTTCTCGTTGATATCATCGAGTGAGATGTCATAGGACAGCTTTTTAAAAGATAGAAGAGGTTTACTAAGAACGTCTTTCGATTCAGCATTCCCTTTGCGAAAAAATAATTTTTAAAGTGAAAATTTTTATTAAAAACAAGTGTCCCACACTACAAGCAAAACGATTGTTTTTAAAATGTGGAAAAATTCACGGTGATAGAATATACAACAAAGTTAAAAGGAAAACTATCACACATAAGTTGGCCCTTCAAGCTTGTGAGTAATAGTCGACCAAGTGCCAAACGTTGTTAGGATTAATAAGAATATATTTACTAATATTAGATCCTTGATACTACAGAGCTAAAATTTGGCATGGTCGTAATATTGATTGCGCCGACAGATCTAAAAAATAAAATGGTGGAAAAAAATTGTTTTTCGGGTGTTTTCCATACACGTGAAAGCGCGAGGGATTTTTTTTCTCGCCGATATCATCGAGTGGGTTATCATAAGATAGCTTTTTTCAAGATAGATGGGGTTTACTACGAACGTTTTTCGATTCAGCAATCCGTTTGGGAAACATTAATTTTTATAAAAATAAAATGTGGAATAATTCACGACGAAGTGTACACTAATCCAAAATGACCGCCATACAAGGTTCCACGCTTAAAGTGAGGCGAGCCGATAGCCAAGCTGTAACATATTGACATTTCAGGTGTCGTTTAATAGGTTTTTGGGGGTGCTAAGTTCGAAAATGATATCAAATTTATACAAGATCACCACGCGACCTGCTTTAGCAGCAGCTCGATATTATTATATTATCCCTAACAATAGTATTATCGCAAAAAAAAAAAACTATTAAAAAAACAAAAAATTCGCGCTCGCTTCGCTCGCGCATTAAATACTTCCATTCTGTTATATTTAGACCAAAACTACAATTATTTCTGAAACTACAAACTTTTTAATACATTTCTTTTTGATACTATAGTATTTGGGGATTTTAACATCGACTATGACAATATGCTCGTAGAATTAAGAAACCAGCTGCATATTTGAACCATGCTGCTACGGAACCCTACAATGCGCGTGGCCCGACACGCTCTTGGCCGGTTTTTCTGTCTTACAACAGCAATTCAATGGTATAGGTCATGGATGCCGCTTATTGCAAATTGAACCTTATTCAGCAGGACACAAGATTCGTATTTCTCCACGGGCTATCTTTATGATAAGCAAAATAAACGTCACACCTCTATTATTGGTTTCCACGATTAAACCAATTACCATAATTTACGGATAATGGCCTCCATTTTGCTATCGACAGCTGCAAATTTGAACCATATGTGTTGCTACTTTCATCAGCGTGAATATTAGGCGTTCATGGTCAATGTCATTTAAGTCTATTGATTACCGTTTGTATTTTAGCTCAAAAATTTAACAATTACTATAAATAATTCCTAAACAAACTAACCGATCTTGATGGAATTTGCAATAATCGACGTTGCATTCTAAGAAAAAGAGCTGATTAAATTTCGGGTATGGCACTGTCCCATAATCAGTGTTTCCACTTTTAATCCAAAATGTCGATACCACCTTGTAAGGATTTCTTCTTGGCTCTGACACTTCGGTGAAGTTCACTCTGGTGAATTTCTTAGCAGCAGAAATTTTTTAATTTATAAAAATGAATTTCAAGAGGCCAACGCGATGACGACAAGTGACTAAACCCTTTTAATAAGCGCACCTATATATACAGCTCGGTTACTCACTAAGATTGTAATGACAAGGATCAATATCATACTGTGGCAAGTCATTGACGCATGATTCTCGAAAACAGTGTAACTTTGGTTTTTTCCTTTATCTTTGTTATTTTCCACAAATCTCGAGCAGCCCATTGAAGGTTTGTAAAAACGTCTCCAAACAAGTTAACTAAAATTAATTGGCACTAAAAAAAAAATGTATAGAAAGTGTTGCTTTAATTTGTAAATTTTAACATGAGAAAGGTATTTACTTGGTTTGGCGCAAGATTGCAAGATCTCGCCAGACAAGTGAGCTCGTCGAAGGCGAGCGATGCTCGATCATAATTATATTGATTATTTTTTTCGAAAAGATCATACTTTGTAGTACTGTTCCAGTACGCCATAATTTTCACCAACTTCAAATTAAATAAAAATAAACTGAATTTACTAACGTCACATCTGTTTATTATGAGAAGGGCATAATAGGTCTGGCTTAAGATTCCATGCTAATTTTATATTGGCCATCGTAGATGCTAACAGCAGCGTTGTTAATAACTTCGAGATTTAGAGACTTATCTTCATTGGACGTAAAAACTGCTTCCCAGTTAGCAATATGACGTCTTATGACGTCTTTAAGATCAGTTTAACATGGTAACCAAATCTTAAAGACGTCATATTAATTGAGACGAAATCCTTACTTACTTGAGAATTCCTCCTGGGAGCCCCTACCACGCGGCGGATTCACGTGGTAGATCGCCAGGCTCTTATTAAATTGGGAATCCCTCGTTGTCACAATCCGCGTGATAACTGCGACCAAAAATCAACCTCCAACAAATAAACTTACCTCGAACACACGTATGGACTGCGAGAGAGAAAGAGAGTCCGAGCGATCACAGAAAGACAATTTATAGTACCTCAATTACTTACATAAATTTCCAATGACCTTGAAACCTTGCCGCTGCACTACAATCTACTTTAGACAATACTGATTAGAACACTGAATAATTTACTTGATTTATAATTTACACTGATTTATTAATTGTAAAAATATAAGTTATGGCGGCCGGGTATACCGGTAACGTACAAACAGTTAAGATTAATAATTAAATATATTGTCTTATAAATTATGTTAACAATTGGCAAGTAATCGCCTGTATATTCGGTAATGTAATCATAGTTAATTTAGAAGTATATAATAATTGATTAAAGAAAGTTAGCAAGTAATCGCTGTATTATGTAAAAAGGAAATTTAGTAGCACGTGAGCGCTTGTTACGATCCCGGGTCGAAGTCACGGTCGATCGCCGGCGGAAGGCGAGCATCTATTTCCCCCCCGCTATTCGGAACCATTCGGGACGCCGAATTCGCCCGAGCAAGCTCTGGCTCAGAAATACTGGCGAGCGTGTCGTCACATAATGGCTGGGTTTATACCATATCCTGGGAAATAGTTCGAGAATTGAGTCCAATATTTGAAAACCTATTTTATTTTGTATGAATCAAATACTCTATCAACGACCAACAGAAATGATAGACGCGCTTTTTAATTTGATGCTTTCAAAAAACAATTCGAAGAGCTATTAGAATTCAGCATAGAGAAGTCATCGATTTTACAGTATTGCCGAACTAATGAATGATTAGAGGCTTATCTTTACTCATCGGTAAAGATAATTCCACGTGTGGAAGATCTTAATTGACCGCCAGCCTCACTCAAAAGTTTTGGAATTTTCTGAACGTAAGATAGTGAACAAATCAATGCGCATTAAAGTATAAGTCAAAATTAAACACTATAAAACATCATTTATTAATTCACAGTTTAACAGATGTTAAAATCACATCTTAAAAAGTAAACAACGATGGGAACTTAACAAAAACACCGGCCGACATGATTTTCCTTGTTCAAGGTATGATTGATTTTATCAACCAATTTTGTGGCGGTGAACACGAAATCAGACATAATTTTATCGTATTACATCAGGTTTTCAAACCAAATATGTTTATTACTTTAATGAACAGATTATTTTAACTATAACTTTTATAGATGTTTGCTATTCAACTTTTTCCAATCCGCGCTATTCTGTTAAGGATATGACACATTAACATTTCACTTCATTTTATAAACAGTCGACGAAACAGTTCACGTGTAGATGTAAGTTGTATGCTGCCGCTGTCTTTCTTCTTCTCGGACGCATAGGCCAATCGAGTGAAAGAGAGATAAATGCCGCGCAAGCGCAAGATCGAGCGTCACGTTATAATCGAGCGTAACGTTAAAATGAGTCACCCTTCTTCGTGTATGCAGTCGGCGTTCGACGATTTATTAGACGTTGTCACGTCAACAAACCTGATGTGATAGGGTAAATATGTAAGTATTTTTGTGTTCAGAATACTATGAATTGGTGATTTTTATCACTCAAGTAAGAACAACGTTCAAAAATTTTTTATTTGTCGGCTGGTGAAATTATTCTACGGTCAGGAACAGTTAGTATTATTCTTTAATACAGATTGGTCACTAGTACTTCGTCGCAGCACAGTCACTTTACATGATGAATCCGTAACTTCGAATAGTGTAATTTTTAAAAAAAGTATTTCTTGTTCCTGAATTCGGTTTCGCTTCTGGGATAACGCTTCTGGAGACCATGATTGACGTCGGACTAGTGCTTCAGCATGCTGGGATGTGACGTACTTGTGCATCTTGTTCGGTTTGCGACGTGACTGGCGGGTACGAATTCGAATGATGCATGCGTAGTATTAATACCTGGTGAGTTGAATTTGATTGTTTACGTTCATGGTTTCGGCAATATTTTTACAAAGTGGTAAGTAATAAAGAGAGTAATTGATCGCTAAATAAATTATCAAAACAATACAAGAAACATTGATGACGTAATTAAATAGTTGCGACTAGTGCTTCATCATCTCTAAATGACGTGTGGTTGGATAGTGGAGTACTTTACATTAAAGTATCATGGGTCTAAGTTTTAACTTCAGCTCAAATATGAGAATATTCGAATTCTGTGGGAACTGTAATCTCCTGACAGTCAAGAATGGTTCGATGATAGACGTCCTTTTTAGCGAAGCACAAAGTGATGTATGATCCCAATCGTATTGTGGGCTATTCATATATAACAGCCGAGCGGGTGATAATAAGAACAAATTCCATCAACTTGATGGTGGTCAACTTACGTCCACCTATAAATCAAGTGGTTTTTTGATTAAAGTGTAATAACAAGAAATTAAGGAACAATCATATCTTGATACAATTTTTACGACTTCGGAGAACGATGTCGCTGGAAATACTACAATGGCTGTTCGGTAAACAGCTATTATTTCTTATACCCACGTCTCGAATTTGACAATTTTATGATCATCAATAACGATGGTGATCATATTTTATCAAATGAAATTTTGTTTAAAAAAATTCCATCACGTAAGAGGAAAATATAAAAACAAAACAAAAAATATGTCAACTCTAAAAGAGTCGATGGCTGATGACTGGGCGCTGTAAGGAATAGCCAGGTAGCCTCTTCCAAGTGAGTCGGAGCCAAACACTAAAATACAGGATCATCTGCTGTTAGCCATCCATGAAAAGAAACTCCAAACTCTACCTTTTTATACACTTCGTCGTCCCAGTTAAATTTATCCATATCACTATATATGAAGTCCTCGTGATAGTACAACATTTATTGGTACAACATATTCACAAAAAAAGGACTTGAAAACACAGTAGTTACCAAATACAAAGTCAAGCAGATACTGATGCGATATATTTCCAATCATTGAGAACTATTCCTAGAGAGGTGCCTATGATTTAATCGGGTGACTGCCATTAGCCATTATTGTTTTAATTGAGATTAATCGTCTTTAAAGTGACAGCACCTCTGTAGCTAGCCTCAGTCAACTGATTGAGCTATGTTAATTGAATATGCTCTTGACTCCATCGGCGTTCTATTCTATCGGTGTCAAGTGTCCCACTCATGTCAGTTAAGAACAATCAATCTTACAACTCGTTGAGACAAGACGTGTAAACATAACATCAGCTATTATTGGCCGCCGAACTTCTTCAAATTAACTTGATTTGATCTTGTCGTACAGGAGATAATTTCGATACTATGCATGAATCTAAATTCATATTAGGCAAATCAGATGACTCTAAATTTTTCAATGATTTTTATTAAACAGCCGCGATTTATCCAGCTTTTTCCAACTTATCGATAGTTCTAGATAGCTTCATTCGTTCTTTGTGAGTAGAAGCATTCATAGTCTTGTAAAGAACTTTTCTCGGACTCATCATTCAATTTTTTCTGCTACGAAATAAGCAAAGTTAGGTGACCGGACCAAACAAAGCTAAATGGACTTACAATTAAAACAATCAAAGTGCTACTACAGCTTATCGAACAATTGACACATAGACTACTGGACTTGAGTACATTCAGTGAAACTGATTTGTGTAAATTCCTTGTGCGTATCAATATTATTGTTATACAAGAGCTATTTCTAAGTGAGACAGATTATCTTATCGTTTAGAGTAACTCATACACAAAGACTACAATTTGACGAAATAAAAGCTCTTGAATTGAAGGGCTAATCAAGTAAATTGGTGGATTGTTTACGTAACTGCGCTTGGCGTTTAGAGATTATGAAATTCGTAAGGGGCAATCAAGAGCGTTTCATAGTAAATGTATATTTATTTAATACATTAAGTTAAAAATACAAATTTCTTATCCATAACATATAGTTTGTATTAAAATGAGCACGCTACTTCTTGCAACTTTGCAGAGTTACGTATTTTCCAAGGGTGTTGGTGGCTTCGTCGAAGTGAGAATGTAACTGAGTTAGAAGTTTCAGTTCCGCAGCTTTGTCATCTTGGTTTAGCGATTGGTAAGACGGAGCAGGAGTCATCCAAGGTGACGGTACAGAAAGACTACTAAGAGAGCACTTGTTTGAAGTAGACTCTGATGACTGATTCAAAGTTATTTTACTGGGCTTTTAAGAAGACTTGTGAGACGAATCCTTTGCCACTGAAGCATCTTTCTTTTGGGAGGACGAAGCACCCTCTTGGGAAGTAGGTGATCTAGAGCTGGTTCCTGGAGTTGAATCGTCGTGGTACCTCTTTGTGGGGCTAAGACGCCGAATAAATCTTGAAATTGCACTGCCAGATGCTTCCTTCGGCTTTTCTAGTCGGTTATAGGATACCTTGCTATTAGGCATCTCGAAGCTTTCACTCATGTATCTGCAAAAATAACTTTCTTCAGATGGGTGCAGATATGCTCCCTTGATAACTAATTAGGGACGAAGTACTCAACGAAATTTAGTAAGACAATTACATGCAATACATCATTCTAGGACACTTGTCGATTAAAGAATGATTGACACCCTGTTATTTGCAACATGATATATATATACTCTCGAGATAATTGTTTCCAATTAAATATCAATGGTTTGAAGTGCCACTCGAAATTCCGTCTATCTTGGCTATAAGCGCGTGTAACGTTCCAATAGAGCATAGTCGCATTTTTGTTTCAGTCGCGTCAATAGTCAACTGACCGGGTATGTCAAATTGGCATATCGTGTATATTCCTATAGAATGGGCTGTGTTATCAATAAAAGCCCTTAGAGAAATTATCAAGATAGAAATTTCAGCGCACTTCAGCAAATACAACAAAATAAAGGGTACTATGATATGCCTGGAAGGTCAGGTCGCATTGTTGGAGCGTCACCAAAATCATATTTGGATGAAACGGTTCGACGATGCCAGAACAAGCCCTTATTATGATGACTACATGTCAATATTCATTCCCTGCATGTCGCCTGGATCGTAAGTATTTCTTAACATTATATTTACTGAAGTACATATCTATATTTTGTCTGTTTTTGATTTTAACAGTTATGCTATTTTTAG
>CATLJT010000272.1:0-13173 GCA_949987775.1 Aproaerema taeniolella
CTTCGGTTTCGCAGAGGCGGCGGCCTTCTTAGGTTTAGCCGCGGCGGCGGCGGGCTTCTTGCCGGAGGCGGGTTTCTTGCCGGATGATGTCTTAGATTCGAGCTTGAAAGAACCGCTAGCGCCCTTGCCCTTCGTCTGGATCAGTGCACCGGATTCAACGGCGCTCTTCAAGTATTTCCTGATGAAAGGAGCCAGTTTTTCAGCGTCGACCTTGTACTGGGCGGCGATGTATTTCTTGATCGCCTGCAGGCTGGATCCGCTGCGTTCCTTCAGCTCTTTGATAGCGTTGTTGACCATTTCGCTAGTCTTAGGATGGGTCGGCTTCGCTTTCGGCTTCTTAGCACCGCCTGCGGAGGCTTTCGGCTTCTTCGCGGGCGTCGCCGGAGCTGGGTTGTCGGAGGCTACAGCTGTGTCTGCCATTTCTTCGATAGATAGTTAAAATTCTCGCTTGGTACGGAGCTGCGGCGGCGGGAGAGCGGAGCGTACGTAGTGAGAGAGATCAAAACGTAATAAGCCAGGAGATGGCGCCACTAGGCCGACGGGTGAAGCAATACTGTAAGGAGAACCGCTACGACGAGAGAGGTTTTCTTGTACTTTAACTTCCAACTTTTCACTAACATGTATCTAAATAAAAATATATTAAAAAGTTACCTGCTTATTTATCGATGAAATGAAACGTTATTCGTAGAGTGTATGAGTTATATTATCTTTATGAATATTTAACTGAATGGTATTATAAATATAACTAAAATGGTAAAGGTTTACATTCGGGCGAGTGTAGTAAGCATACGTAGCGTCCGATTCTTTTGTTATTTTTCTCTATAAAAATGAGTGTATTCATTAATTAGAGGCGATAAATGAACGGCGAAGATGTGTAGCTTTTGTGTGTTATGCACGACATTAATATAATCGTGCTTTCGGATCGTTTTAAGAGTCGAAATGTTGGAGGTCGTAAAACACACGAGACCCGTTCGACTCTCCTAACACACGTCGTATCTACGGTCGTCGTCTCTCTTATTAGGGAAGCATATATTTACAACGAAAAAATAATTGCAATAAGGCAATAATAAAATTATTTATAGAGTGCGTTGATAAATATTTTAGACTCTCGTAAGTATGTATTAATTCGTATACCTACACCGTATTGATGCGCGCCGAATAGGTTCGTCGTAGTCGAGCGGATGGCCGGCTGGCTGGTTGATACTTTTATATTACTACTAGGTAGGTAGGTATGTACTCATTAAATTGAATTAAATAAATTTTAGACGATTCTCACATAATGATTTAATATAGGTAGACGAGTATATTATACTATGTAGGTAAGTAAGTACTTAGGTGTACGGTATGTGGATTTGTATACATACTGTGTTTGTTAGTAGGTAGAATAAGTACTTATCTATTTAAAATGTAAGTGAGTGAGTAAAAGTCCTGCAAGTTCTAATTTGAAACCATAACGGTGCGTGGTAATATTTATTAATCACAATTAAGTAGGTAGGTAACCAAGTGAGTAGGTACCTATCAAACATCTACTCTACCTATAGTAGTTATAGAAATAGATAAGGACTTTGTTGGCAGTAGGTAGTAGATATAGGTAGTTATAAGACTAAATAATATCTCAAGAAATAATTCATCATAATAGCGAATCATATGTGGCCCTGAAAAGGGCCTTTTTCGATATTCTGTTCCGAGGCACACATCACACACAATGTAGGTACACGAGAGATGCGATGCGTCGTCTCTTAGAACAAACGGTCAATCCTTAACCACCGAAACCGTAGAGGGTGCGGCCTTGGCGTTTAAGTGCGTAGACTACGTCCATGGCGGTGACGGTCTTCCTCTTGGCGTGCTCGGTGTAGGTGACAGCGTCACGGATCACGTTCTCGAGGAAAACCTTCAGGACACCACGGGTCTCTTCGTATATAAGACCGGATATACGTTTGACACCACCTCTGCGTGCTAGACGACGGATGGCGGGCTTGGTGATACCCTGGATGTTATCACGAAGCACCTTCCTGTGACGCTTGGCTCCTCCCTTTCCCAGACCTTTACCTCCCTTACCGCGACCGGTCATTTTGTTTGATTGAGACGACTAACAAAACGGACGTTACGAACGTACAGCGCGCTGCGCAGACTGATTTTTCGAAACCGAGCTCTAAACCACGCATATATATAGAGAACGCGTCCTACCGCGGGGTCGAGGTAGAGCGCGGGAGGTAGAGGAGGGGATAAAATAGAAAGAGACAGTGTATTATAGCGTTCAACAAGAAGATAGATATTTTGTTGTTAAATTAAATTACATTTTATGAATACATGTATGTATGTATGTATATTTTTTTTATTAATTACCTACCTACCTACCTACCTACTTACTTACTTACTTACTTACTTACTTACTTACTTAGGTACTAGCTAGCTTTCCGCCCGCCCGCGTGGACTACAGGGCACTAATATCGTGCCCAACTGTGGGATAAAATGTAGCCTATGTCCTTACCCGGGCTCTAATCTATCTCTGTAACAAATTTCATCAAAATCGGTTCAGTAGTTTAGTTTAGGCGTGAAAGACGGACGGACGGACGGACGGACGGACAGAGTTATTTATGAAAATATGCGTTTTTTTTTTTTTTTTTCTATATCTATGTGCCTACCTACTTGCTTGGTTATTAAATAAGTAAACTTAAATTATGACGTGTAGGTATACCGGGAGTTTTTAATACCTAGTTGTCACTGGTGCATTATTGCGAATATTTTACAATTTGACGCTCGGCAATTTGTAAAATGACGACGAATATTATTGTAATAAATTAGATAAGTATGCATAGCGAAAAGCACATAATTAATAAATAAATAAATAAATAAGTAAGTAGATAGATAGATAGGTAGGTAGGTAGAGTAGGAAGGATAGTGCAATAATTAAGGTGTGTCGTATAGTTATTATAAGTAAGTAATTTATGATTTTTCTTTCTTATTCTCCCTCTCTATTAAAGACATTTAAAATCCATAGAAATAATATTATCAAAATCAATGAAATACTTGTGGCCCTGAAAAGGGCCTTTTAGAATATGGCGTGCAAACACACTGCCCTTAGTTTTGTGTCACACATTAGGTAGGTACACAAACAGGCAATGAAATTAAGCACGTTCGCCACGGATCCTGCGAGCGAGCTGAATGTCCTTCGGCATGATGGTTACACGCTTAGCGTGGATCGCACAAAGGTTCGTGTCTTCGAAGAGACCGACTAGGTAAGCTTCGCTAGCCTCCTGAAGTGCCATCACCGCGGAGCTCTGGAACCGGAGGTCGGTCTTGAAATCTTGAGCGATCTCACGGACCAAACGCTGGAACGGCAGTTTGCGGATGAGCAGTTCGGTACTCTTCTGGTAACGACGGATCTCACGGAGGGCGACAGTTCCGGGCCTGTAACGATGGGGCTTCTTAACACCACCGGTCGCCGGCGCACTCTTACGAGCGGCCTTGGTTGCGAGCTGTTTACGCGGCGCCTTACCACCGGTGGATTTACGAGCGGTCTGCTTGGTACGAGCCATTTTAATTGAACGAAATTTAATTAATATAGAAAGAAATTGACGAGAGCGCGCGCAGCGGCAGCTAAACTGACCGTACGAACGAGCGAGAGACTTCTAAAAACCGCCCTAACGTTCACAAACCTATATATAGACAAACTATACAAAATAAGTGGAGGGGTACGGAGTGCGGGACGGGGCCGCCGCCGCCGGGGCGAGCGGCGGGCGCGCGGCCGCTTCGAATGAGCGTATTTGGCGCCCTCCTCGATTGCATTATGAACTAACTAACTAACTAACTTATTTATTTATTTATTTTTATTTATTTATTTATTTATCTATCTATCAACATAATAATTATAAAATGAAATAGGTACATAAAAGTAGTAATAATAGTTTTAAACTTCCTATGAGCCTATGAGTATTGTCTCTATTAAGTATATAGGTAGGTAGGTAGGTAGGTAGGTACCTAGATTTACTGACCTTTTTAATTGAGTAAATGAATAAATAAATCCGGAGCAGCAACAAAGTCACCTCACAATAATTATTCCACTTCACAATTTAGGTAGATGGATATGAGTCATCAGAAAACGAACAGACACACTCTTAAATACGTACATCACACTCGCCTTGGTATTCTATAATATTATTATCAACAATAGTAAATTGGCTGGCCGGCCGCAGCGGCGCGGTGGCGGGCCGACGGACGCGCGAAACTAACTGAAAGACGCACCATCAAAAAAAAAAACCGTTGTAAATTATTTAAATGAAAGAAAATATATAATCGATCGCACGAGACCGAAAGAGAAAGAAAAATCGAAATAATTAAGTATCCGCCATTGGTTTTAAATTTCATTGGCTAATAATATGAACACTACCATTGGCTCACTCGTGATAGTCTTTTGTTTGTTTGAAAATTTTAAAAGAGAAATAGGTATACTCATGTATTCCAAATTCAAATCAAACAAAGAGGTAGGTGTAAGTAAGGTAAACATTTAAAACTCCTTAGTGATATTTCATTATTCTGTTAATAATACGAGATTCATCATTACTCTAGCTAGCTATTATTTTATTAATATATACATCTTACCTAAGTTTAACGACATTTAAAATCTTAGAAATATAACAACTTTGAATGTTATAGAATCATATTGTGGCCCTGAAAAGGGCCTTTTGTGTGTATAATAACACTGCAGCGAGCGTTCGGCGTATGTTAACGCTTCACTTGGAGCTGGTGTATTTGGTGACGGCCTTGGTGCCTTCAGAGACAGCGTGCTTAGCCAGCTCACCGGGCAACAGAAGCCTTACGGACGTCTGTACCTCCCTCGATGTGATGGTAGAGCGCTTGTTGTAGTGAGCGAGACGCGACGCTTCGGCGGCTATACGTTCGAAGATGTCGTTCACGAAAGAGTTCATGATAGACATGGCCTTCGAAGATATACCGGTATCAGGATGTACCTGCTTCAGCACCTTGTAGATGTAAATCGCGTAACTCTCCTTCCTCTTGTGCTTCTTCTTCTTTTTATCGGACTTTGAGATGTTCTTCTGGGCTTTGCCAGACTTCTTGGCGGCCTTTCCACTAGTCTTGGGCGGCATTATGCGAGAGTTGACAGTGTGCGTGCGCTAACGACGGACCGTAGCAGACGAGTAATATGTATTTTCGTTCGATCAACGTTTTTTATATATTCGATTTTCTCCATTCAACTATGCGATGCTTCACAAAGTGGTGGGGTTGGATACAACCAATAGCGTGCAAGCGGAACGAGGGACGCGGGGAGCGGCGGTCGCTACGCCGCGAATGATTCACGATCGAGACGTCCCCCCGCGGTCCTCACGCACCGCGTCTCTCTCTCTGTTTGTGAGTTGGTAAGCTTTTCTATTAAAAAAAAAAAAAATTATATATATATATATCGAGTAAATATTTATATATATAAGTATATAAATATTTACTCGAGAAAATACTTTTTTTTTTTTTATCGAGTTTGTATATATATACCTACCTATATATCGGTGTGCCAATATCTTTATAATTATTATTAATCATAAAACCTACTTAGTGTACAATGCGGCGGCGGCGGCCTTATCTCTATAGAGCGATTTCTTCCAGGCAACCGGGCCAATGGATAAACAAGCGACTAGGTTTAGGTAGGTAAGTACCTAATAGTGCGTGCGTGGGTGGGTGGGTGGGTGGGTGTTGTGTGTGTGTGTGTGCGTGCTTGTTACGACTTTCGATCTCAAGAAATATTCATTTAAATAATATAGAATCATATTGTGGCCCTGAAAAGGGCCTTTTATGTCATCTCAAGACGAGGAGGACTCTATTGCGTTTATTTATTATAAACACATAATATCCCCTTAAGCTTTCTTCTCGGTCTTCTTGGGCAGAAGTACCGCCTGTATGTTGGGCAGTACACCGCCCTGGGCGATGGTGACGCCGGAGAGCAGCTTGTTCAACTCCTCGTCGTTCCTTATCGCGAGCTGAAGATGTCTAGGGATGATCCTAGTCTTCTTGTTGTCACGGGCGGCGTTACCTGCCAACTCGAGTACTTCAGCGGCGAGATATTCCATAACGGCGGCCAAGTAAACCGGTGCACCGGCACCGATGCGTTCGGCATAATTGCCGTTACGCAAAAGTCTGTGGATACGACCCACAGGGAACTGAAGACCGGCACGGTTGGAACGTGACTTTGCCTTTCCCTTAACTTTGCCTCCTTTACCGCGTCCAGACATTGTTGTTGGTTATTTGAATTAAACGAAATCGAAACTGAGAGCGCGTGCACAACGCGAGACGTCCGAGTTAACTTTAAAAAATCGACACCGAAGTTGTTTCATTTATATAATAGCGGCGAGTCACTCGTGTAGTGGGGTAACAGACGATTAGAGCGAGACGGATATATCATGTCTCTACATGAAATTAGAGAATACATTACTAAAAGGATTCAATAATGGAATAACGATAGATAAATATAGTTACTTAGTTAGGTGTACCTACTTAATCTCCTTTATTTATAGGTAGGTAATAGGTACTTAATTAAGAAATTACTACATATTTAAAGAGCTCTCTCAATATTACCTAAGTAATTTATATAAAAATATGTGTTTAGGTATTGTACTCATCTTACAATAGATAGATTAGGTACTTAAGTAATTTAGTGAGTTTGTTTTCATTCATGTATGTAAGTATGTATGTATGTATGTATTTAAGTAAGTAAGTAAGTAAGTAAGTAAGTAAGTAAGTAAGTAAGTAAGTAAGGTAGGTAGGTAGGTAGGTAGGTAGGTAGGTAGGTAGGTGGGTGGGTGTTAGGTACGACTTTAATTTCTTTCGAAATAATGACAACTGATTAGCGTCATATGAATAATTGTTAGCCCTGAAAAGGGCTTTTTTGTTTTGCGGTGCGAACGCAGAGAACGATATCGCACGCGGCATGCACACGTCACCAGTGCCTGAAACCACCGTGGCGGGACAGCACTGTCTTTGAACGTGATCCCCACGATGCAGGCAACGTGGAAAACGAGCGATGAGCGAGCGAACGAAATAAACGTCGATTTACTTCTTGGCCGCTGCTTTCTTAGCGGCGGGCTTGGACTTTGAAGCGGCGGCCGCCTTCTTAGGCTTAGGCGCTTTAGGTTTCTTCGTAGGCGGCTTAGCGGTCTTCTTAGCCTTGGGAGCGGCGCTCTTAGCCTTTGAAGGTGAAGCGGAGGCGGCGGCCTTCTTAGCGGCGGGCTTCTTCTTAGCGGCGGCTGCCTTCTTGTCTTTAGTTGCGGCCTTCGACTTTGAGGGCGAGGAAGCCGCGGCGGTTGCCTTCTTCGGTTTCGCAGAGGCGGCGGCCTTCTTAGGTTTAGCCGCGGCGGCGGCGGGCTTCTTGCCGGAGGCGGGTTTCTTGCCGGATGATGTCTTAGATTCGAGCTTGAAAGAACCGCTAGCGCCCTTGCCCTTCGTCTGGATCAGTGCACCGGATTCAACGGCGCTCTTCAAGTATTTCCTGATGAAAGGAGCCAGTTTTTCAGCGTCGACCTTGTACTGGGCGGCGATGTATTTCTTGATCGCCTGCAGGCTGGATCCGCTGCGTTCCTTCAGCTCTTTGATAGCGTTGTTGACCATTTCGCTAGTCTTAGGATGGGTCGGCTTCGCTTTCGGCTTCTTAGCACCGCCTGCGGAGGCTTTCGGCTTCTTCGCGGGCGTCGCCGGAGCTGGGTTGTCGGAGGCTACAGCTGTGTCTGCCATTTCTTCGATAGATAGTTAAAATTCTCGCTTGGTACGGAGCTGCGGCGGCGGGAGAGCGGAGCGTACGTAGTGAGAGAGATCAAAACGTAATAAGCCAGGAGATGGCGCCACTAGGCCGACGGGTGAAGCAATACTGTAAGGAGAACCGCTACGACGAGAGAGGTTTTCTTGTACTTTAACTTCCAACTTTTCACTAACATGTATCTAAATAAAAATATATTAAAAAGTTACCTGCTTATTTATCGATGAAATGAAACGTTATTCGTAGAGTGTATGAGTTATATTATCTTTATGAATATTTAACTGAATGGTATTATAAATATAACTAAAATGGTAAAGGTTTACATTCGGGCGAGTGTAGTAAGCATACGTAGCGTCCGATTCTTTTGTTATTTTTCTCTATAAAAATGAGTGTATTCATTAATTAGAGGCGATAAATGAACGGCGAAGATGTGTAGCTTTTGTGTGTTATGCACGACATTAATATAATCGTGCTTTCGGATCGTTTTAAGAGTCGAAATGTTGGAGGTCGTAAAACACACGAGACCCGTTCGACTCTCCTAACACACGTCGTATCTACGGTCGTCGTCTCTCTTATTAGGGAAGCATATATTTACAACGAAAAAATAATTGCAATAAGGCAATAATAAAATTATTTATAGAGTGCGTTGATAAATATTTTAGACTCTCGTAAGTATGTATTAATTCGTATACCTACACCGTATTGATGCGCGCCGAATAGGTTCGTCGTAGTCGAGCGGATGGCCGGCTGGCTGGTTGATACTTTTATATTACTACTAGGTAGGTAGGTATGTACTCATTAAATTGAATTAAATAAATTTTAGACGATTCTCACATAATGATTTAATATAGGTAGACGAGTATATTATACTATGTAGGTAAGTAAGTACTTAGGTGTACGGTATGTGGATTTGTATACATACTGTGTTTGTTAGTAGGTAGAATAAGTACTTATCTATTTAAAATGTAAGTGAGTGAGTAAAAGTCCTGCAAGTTCTAATTTGAAACCATAACGGTGCGTGGTAATATTTATTAATCACAATTAAGTAGGTAGGTAACCAAGTGAGTAGGTACCTATCAAACATCTACTCTACCTATAGTAGTTATAGAAATAGATAAGGACTTTGTTGGCAGTAGGTAGTAGATATAGGTAGTTATAAGACTAAATAATATCTCAAGAAATAATTCATCATAATAGCGAATCATATGTGGCCCTGAAAAGGGCCTTTTTCGATATTCTGTTCCGAGGCACACATCACACACAATGTAGGTACACGAGAGATGCGATGCGTCGTCTCTTAGAACAAACGGTCAATCCTTAACCACCGAAACCGTAGAGGGTGCGGCCTTGGCGTTTAAGTGCGTAGACTACGTCCATGGCGGTGACGGTCTTCCTCTTGGCGTGCTCGGTGTAGGTGACAGCGTCACGGATCACGTTCTCGAGGAAAACCTTCAGGACACCACGGGTCTCTTCGTATATAAGACCGGATATACGTTTGACACCACCTCTGCGTGCTAGACGACGGATGGCGGGCTTGGTGATACCCTGGATGTTATCACGAAGCACCTTCCTGTGACGCTTGGCTCCTCCCTTTCCCAGACCTTTACCTCCCTTACCGCGACCGGTCATTTTGTTTGATTGAGACGACTAACAAAACGGACGTTACGAACGTACAGCGCGCTGCGCAGACTGATTTTTCGAAACCGAGCTCTAAACCACGCATATATATAGAGAACGCGTCCTACCGCGGGGTCGAGGTAGAGCGCGGGAGGTAGAGGAGGGGATAAAATAGAAAGAGACAGTGTATTATAGCGTTCAACAAGAAGATAGATATTTTGTTGTTAAATTAAATTACATTTTATGAATACATGTATGTATGTATGTATATTTTTTTTATTAATTACCTACCTACCTACCTACCTACTTACTTACTTACTTACTTACTTACTTACTTACTTAGGTACTAGCTAGCTTTCCGCCCGCCCGCGTGGACTACAGGGCACTAATATCGTGCCCAACTGTGGGATAAAATGTAGCCTATGTCCTTACCCGGGCTCTAATCTATCTCTGTAACAAATTTCATCAAAATCGGTTCAGTAGTTTAGTTTAGGCGTGAAAGACGGACGGACGGACGGACGGACGGACAGAGTTATTTATGAAAATATGCGTTTTTTTTTTTTTTTTTCTATATCTATGTGCCTACCTACTTGCTTGGTTATTAAATAAGTAAACTTAAATTATGACGTGTAGGTATACCGGGAGTTTTTAATACCTAGTTGTCACTGGTGCATTATTGCGAATATTTTACAATTTGACGCTCGGCAATTTGTAAAATGACGACGAATATTATTGTAATAAATTAGATAAGTATGCATAGCGAAAAGCACATAATTAATAAATAAATAAATAAATAAGTAAGTAGATAGATAGATAGGTAGGTAGGTAGAGTAGGAAGGATAGTGCAATAATTAAGGTGTGTCGTATAGTTATTATAAGTAAGTAATTTATGATTTTTCTTTCTTATTCTCCCTCTCTATTAAAGACATTTAAAATCCATAGAAATAATATTATCAAAATCAATGAAATACTTGTGGCCCTGAAAAGGGCCTTTTAGAATATGGCGTGCAAACACACTGCCCTTAGTTTTGTGTCACACATTAGGTAGGTACACAAACAGGCAATGAAATTAAGCACGTTCGCCACGGATCCTGCGAGCGAGCTGAATGTCCTTCGGCATGATGGTTACACGCTTAGCGTGGATCGCACAAAGGTTCGTGTCTTCGAAGAGACCGACTAGGTAAGCTTCGCTAGCCTCCTGAAGTGCCATCACCGCGGAGCTCTGGAACCGGAGGTCGGTCTTGAAATCTTGAGCGATCTCACGGACCAAACGCTGGAACGGCAGTTTGCGGATGAGCAGTTCGGTACTCTTCTGGTAACGACGGATCTCACGGAGGGCGACAGTTCCGGGCCTGTAACGATGGGGCTTCTTAACACCACCGGTCGCCGGCGCACTCTTACGAGCGGCCTTGGTTGCGAGCTGTTTACGCGGCGCCTTACCACCGGTGGATTTACGAGCGGTCTGCTTGGTACGAGCCATTTTAATTGAACGAAATTTAATTAATATAGAAAGAAATTGACGAGAGCGCGCGCAGCGGCAGCTAAACTGACCGTACGAACGAGCGAGAGACTTCTAAAAACCGCCCTAACGTTCACAAACCTATATATAGACAAACTATACAAAATAAGTGGAGGGGTACGGAGTGCGGGACGGGGCCGCCGCCGCCGGGGCGAGCGGCGGGCGCGCGGCCGCTTCGAATGAGCGTATTTGGCGCCCTCCTCGATTGCATTATGAACTAACTAACTAACTAACTTATTTATTTATTTATTTTTATTTATTTATTTATTTATCTATCTATCAACATAATAATTATAAAATGAAATAGGTACATAAAAGTAGTAATAATAGTTTTAAACTTCCTATGAGCCTATGAGTATTGTCTCTATTAAGTATATAGGTAGGTAGGTAGGTAGGTAGGTACCTAGATTTACTGACCTTTTTAATTGAGTAAATGAATAAATAAATCCGGAGCAGCAACAAAGTCACCTCACAATAATTATTCCACTTCACAATTTAGGTAGATGGATATGAGTCATCAGAAAACGAACAGACACACTCTTAAATACGTACATCACACTCGCCTTGGTATTCTATAATATTATTATCAACAATAGTAAATTGGCTGGCCGGCCGCAGCGGCGCGGTGGCGGGCCGACGGACGCGCGAAACTAACTGAAAGACGCACCATCAAAAAAAAAAACCGTTGTAAATTATTTAAATGAAAGAAAATATATAATCGATCGCACGAGACCGAAAGAGAAAGAAAAATCGAAATAATTAAGTATCCGCCATTGGTTTTAAATTTCATTGGCTAATAATATGAACACTACCATTGGCTCACTCGTGATAGTCTTTTGTTTGTTTGAAAATTTTAAAAGAGAAATAGGTATACTCATGTATTCCAAATTCAAATCAAACAAAGAGGTAGGTGTAAGTAAGGTAAACATTTAAAACTCCTTAGTGATATTTCATTATTCTGTTAATAATACGAGATTCATCATTACTCTAGCTAGCTATTATTTTATTAATATATACATCTTACCTAAGTTTAACGACATTTAAAATCTTAGAAATATAACAACTTTGAATGTTATAGAATCATATTGTGGCCCTGAAAAGGGCCTTTTGTGTGTATAATAACACTGCAGCGAGCGTTCGGCGTATGTTAACGCTTCACTTGGAGCTGGTGTATTTGGTGACGGCCTTGGTGCCTTCAGAGACAGCGTGCTTAGCCAGCTCACCGGGCAACAGAAGCCTTACGGACGTCTGTACCTCCCTCGATGTGATGGTAGAGCGCTTGTTGTAGTGAGCGAGACGCGACGCTTCGGCGGCTATACGTTCGAAGATGTCGTTCACGAAAGAGTTCATGATAGACATGGCCTTCGAAGATATACCGGTATCAGGATGTACCTGCTTCAGCACCTTGTAGATGTAAATCGCGTAACTCTCCTTCCTCTTGTGCTTCTTCTTCTTTTTATCGGACTTTGAGATGTTCTTCTGGGCTTTGCCAGACTTCTTGGCGGCCTTTCCACTAGTCTTGGGCGGCATTATGCGAGAGTTGACAGTGTGCGTGCGCTAACGACGGACCGTAGCAGACGAGTAATATGTATTTTCGTTCGATCAACGTTTTTTATATATTCGATTTTCTCCATTCAACTATGCGATGCTTCACAAAGTGGTGGGGTTGGATACAACCAATAGCGTGCAAGCGGAACGAGGGACGCGGGGAGCGGCGGTCGCTACGCCGCGAATGATTCACGATCGAGACGTCCCCCCGCGGTCCTCACGCACCGCGTCTCTCTCTCTGTTTGTGAGTTGGTAAGCTTTTCTATTAAAAAAAAAAAAAATTATATATATATATATCGAGTAAATATTTATATATATAAGTATATAAATATTTACTCGAGAAAATACTTTTTTTTTTTTTATCGAGTTTGTATATATATACCTACCTATATATCGGTGTGCCAATATCTTTATAATTATTATTAATCATAAAACCTACTTAGTGTACAATGCGGCGGCGGCGGCCTTATCTCTATAGAGCGATTTCTTCCAGGCAACCGGGCCAATGGATAAACAAGCGACTAGGTTTAGGTAGGTAAGTACCTAATAGTGCGTGCGTGGGTGGGTGGGTGGGTGGGTGTTGTGTGTGTGTGTGTGCGTGCTTGTTACGACTTTCGATCTCAAGAAATATTCATTTAAATAATATAGAATCATATTGTGGCCCTGAAAAGGGCCTTTTATGTCATCTCAAGACGAGGAGGACTCTATTGCGTTTATTTATTATAAACAC
>CATLJT010000273.1:0-16177 GCA_949987775.1 Aproaerema taeniolella
TATTGCCACTGAAGAACACACTCAAGTATTTTTAATAAAACCTCCATATCCATATGTCAAATTAACAAAAGAAGAAAAGAAACGTGTGTTGTGGTTAGAAAAGAACCGTGGTATTTATTGGAGTGAAGGATACATCGACTTTAGGGAATTTGAAAGAGTGATAAAACCTCATTTACAAAACAAAAATATTATTGTTAAAGGAGAAGAAAAAATAAAATGGATAAAATGTATATGCGAAAATTGTAACATAATCGATATAGGTAGTAAAGGCTGTCCTAATATTGCAAGTCTTCATAATAAGTACTGCAAAGATATTACAAAATTTAATTGTATAATTCATTTAAAAGAATGTTCTTTAAAAAATGTATTATGTATTAAAAAGTGGTATGAAGATAATAATATAGATCAATTTAATTTTTTTAACTAGTTTTTATTTTTAAGTTTAATAAATTACGTACTTATAAAACAATAGCCTTTTATTTATTTTAACTCATCTTAACAAAACTACTCTTAATAGTTACATAACGTCAAAATGCATATTTTATTGTATTTACTATCATTTGATACGATGAAACAATAAAAAAGTATAATTATTCCTAAGTAGATACTATTTATTTACAATCTAAACAATTTTAATAACTTAAGAAATTACAAATAGTAGAACTAACTTAATACTATAGAGGCTGCAACAGAGGTTGTTTCCTGTAGCACTGCAGTTTCTGGAAAAGAGAAAATAAGATTTTAATTAACTTGTACTATGAGGTTCGAAACGGACAACACAAAATCAAAATATATTTATATACTTACCAGCTTATAGTCCAAACTCCGATCGCTCTCCCAACTCCTTGCACACGTGATAAAGCAGCTGCACCAACTGTCTGAGCACCGGATCGTCTTCATCGTGCACGATGTAATTGCTCTTCAAAATTGTACGGCAAATTTTCTCATCGTCTTCAAATTGAGATAACTCCACCTTAACTCCAAAACGTGGAGTCTTATCGTCTCGATACACGCACAAGAAGGATGTGAGATCGACTTTTTCACTCATGTTTAAAGCTATGCACTGCTTTGCTTGAAGAACTAAACGTAAATGAACAACACAATAGATAAAACGGAGTCATGTAATATAACACCTCCTTTGTTCCTGATATTTATTTGAACATGTTGAAACTTGTTCAATTTTTCATCTCACGTTTCGATTCGTTTTTGCTGTGCTAGTATTACTTACCAGTAATTTAAAACTAGAGAACATAACACCTCATTGTTATTGTTAGTAGATGTCAGAATTTGTTAGAACATGTTCAAACACGTTCATGTTAAATTACTAGTATGCAGGTACATTATTTTGTATTTCTAGTCAAATAATGGTAGGTAATTGTATTTAAATAAAATAAATAAAACATTTAGTTTAGCTACATTTATTGATATAAAAATAAAATCAATACATTAAACTTAGTACCTAAAACTAATACTTATTTCTTAACTTACTATCTAACATACTTAGTTGTTACAAAATCCTTATAAAATATGCACTGGCTGTAGCTACAATTTCTAGCTCGATTAAGGAAAGGGGGTTGGCGAAACAAATTAAATAATTATTTATATTTTGAAAAGCTGACAAACAGTTAAAATCCAAATTGCTTTCTACCTTTTTAACAAAATTAATTGCTTCAACATATTCGTTTTCAAGTTGGAATACTCTCAATTTAATACAGTCAATAAAATGATAAATCGCTTCGCTTACGAGATGACCAAATTGTAAAGAACAACGTTTATCACTATATATTAACACGGTTAAAGTTTGTAACGCTGCCTTTTTATCTGTAAATTTCACCGTGCCAAAAGAATAACCATTATTTAACATCTCACACACTAGATTCCACTCATTAATAGAGAAAAATAGACTTTCTTCCTCGTTGAAAATATGAAGTTGAGGCATGAAATCATTTAAAACCCAAAGTCCAGATTTTATATTAATACCGTTGTCGTGTGTATACACTCGCATTGAAATGACACAATCAGTCAGGTAGCTCTCGGCCATGGTGAATTATAAAGTTTCGTTACAGTTGTCATTTTTAGGATAAAGTATCACAGTGTCCCCAAGAAACAGTTGAAATGCGGTCTTTCAAAATAATGCGCTTGTCGTCGTTTGCTGACAATGCAATCTTATTCTGTTCTTGTGTAAATATTTTATGTTTAAGTGATTTGAAAATTATATTTTTCTTACGAATCAGCTTATTCTCCATTAAAACTTTGCTATAATCTGAAAAATGAACATGTTTTATAACGTTCTTTTGTACACCTTTTGCTTTTTTTAATTCGTCTTGTTGTGTTTTAATGCAATAGAGCTTTGACCTTAACCCCACAAACTCCGAAATAACGGTCCCACCCAATTCGTCTTTAAAGAGACCTGGTACCTTTTTATTCAATAAAGGTATATTGTAACAATTGTTTATATCATAATTACTAGTATCGAAATATTGTAAAAAATGACTTTTCAAATCTTTATAAAAATCTTCCGTATCTATAGTATAAAGAAAACTGTCTGTGTCTGTATAACACAATCTCAGTCTTTCGCCATAAAAAGGTTTCATGACAGAGTAATGGAAATCGAACATGTGACTTTTAGAAATTTCGAGAACCGCAAAACCTATATAGATAGGTTTATTTAAGGTAACAGTTTCAGGTTTCATTTGAATAGCTACAAAATTCTCTGTAAAAATTGAAACACTATGGAAATTAGGACGTGCGATTAGTTGCTCTGCAGTAATATTTTTTTTTGTTTTGTTCCTAGTATCAGTCCACTGATTAACTAATTTTATATCAACTCGTTTTTCTGTGTCCTCTAAAGTTTTACCAAAAATGCTATTATTTAATAATTTGAAAAAGTCCTGCTCAAACGTAGATTTAGCTTTTTTACGCAATTCTGTATTCATGTCTATATATTCTTTTAGATATGGTCCTTGTTTGAATTCAATCACCTTATGCACTTTCACTAATTTCAACCCGTGTTTCAAACAAGTCTGCAAATGAACGAAATGAATTACGTAGTGGAACTTGTCGTACAAATTTGGTATTAATTTTTGAGTTTTGGAACCTGGTGGTGCAAACTTTTGTGCGCAAAATGGTATATCGTTATGAAGGTCATGTAAATGTTCTGGGTATTCTATGTCAACCTCCAATATGTAACCATAGTCACCATCTAAAGAAATATTGCAAAAATTTATACGATTAATTTCTTCTTCGTTGAGCAATTTGAAATCGGAATATGGTAGATAAGCACACATAGCGTACCCGTATAGATTGTTGCAATCGATGTAAATCAGATAATTGTTTTTTTGTGAGCTATTGTACTCAGGCAAATATTTATTATTTGCTTTTGAATGCCTAGTGGAACATAAACAAATCCCACCACGAATACCTTTTTGAATTAATCTTATAATTTCCAAATCATTAATAAGCTCTAATTGCACTCCGGTTTTTAAAAGCATAGCATCGAAACTCAAACTAGGAGCTGTTAAGTAAAAAGCGGGATCTAGCTTGTAATTAACTTTACACGTTTTGCGAAAGTTTTCAAATACGTCCGCAAGTAATAATACATCTGACTTGAGGTATAGATCGGTGTATTCTCCGAGATTCCTTATTTTAAACTGATTCCAAACATTTCGTGCGTGTTCATGGTCCGATTCAGAAATAATGTCATTAGTTAATGTACTGTAAAAGCAATGACGTGGTGGTAGGTTAACTTCCTCAAAGAGTTCCCAGCTAGTCATATACTCATAAGGATACACCCCTTTGCGTTTCACCAAATTAAATTGTACATTTGAGGGAAAAAAGCGTTTTAAATGAATAAAATCATTTGAATTCAAATTAGACACAAGTTTTTCTAAACTAGTACCTAAAAACTTAAACGAATCTACGAAGCGAACAGGTATTCTATCCTCATAGACTTGAAAAAATTTTGTAAATGAAATGTAATTTTCTTTGTTTTTCGCGATTACCTTTAATTTACCGTCTAACTCACCTAATTCCCTTATAAATAAGTGACAGTCGTATCCTGACAAGTTGTGGAAAAATACTGGGATCAGTTTAGGCAAGCGAAATCGGATATTACAATACGAATGAGCAGCTCCGCGATAACGTCCCGTAAGATGGCAATGGTCTCGAACCTTATCGTCAAATAGTATTTTATCGCAAAGGAAACATAAGTCAGCGTTAGTATGATTAATCAAATCCTCTTCCGTGAATGTCATTGGCACAGGGGTTTGTAATATTTCATAGATTTTCGTAACATCGGATTGAAGTGAATGTAAAAACTTTGCAACACAATCTGGTCCTCGATAAGTAACATACCTGTTAAGTGAACTATCATATGAACAAACTATATAATAAGCAAAAGCAGCTGGCACGTGTTGCTGTAAAGATGTTGTACAACTAGATGTGTTATCAGCATTGTTTTCAACGGGCTTCAGCAGAGATTCGAAGTCAGCATAGATAACGAAGGGCATATCCTGCATTCGTTCATAGTTTTTGAATTGAATAAAACTTCCTGCCTCAGGCAGAATTGTTTTCACTTGCCCACAAGTATGAGATTTAAATTTTTTTAAAGTATCAAAAAATAAAATGCAATCATCACAAAAATATAACTTTGCATGGTGATTTGTTACTTGTTGACGAAGCAATTTAGGCAAATCTTTAATAAGACAGTAATGAGAACGATTATTGTCTTCTAAAAACAGAAGATTAATGTGATGTTTTTTTCGAGATTCACTTCTGTACAAGGGACCTACTATATTTTTATTATTTTTGAGACCGTAAACATTCACACTTATCTTTGGATTATTTTTTTCAAATACTTTTATATCTGAGAATCCTACAGGGAAAGACATGTTTCTCGTATTAAGAACGGTTTCAAAGTGTGGATACGAAGACGTACGGTGACCGTTGTTCTTAACTGGAAATAACGCAGCCATTATCGACCATAGGAAACAAAAGTTGTCAGCGTTTCTAATATTAATGCAAGCACGTTTGTTCTTTATATTTTTAGGCAAATCGATAAAGCTGGAAGCTCTCATCGGATTGTATTTGTTCATATTCACTTCAAGGTAAAGGTTTCGAATAAAGGCCCAGCCACTATCTTTTTCTTCAAACTCTTCCACTTTTCTACTAATGTTTTCAATAACTTTATAATATAAGGTTTTAAAGTCGAAATTTCGATGCAAAATTATATTTTCTGTGGCAAAAGATTTAATCGAAACCTTGTCTTGAATTTTGGGTAAAGAAAATTCAGCGAACAATTCAAAATTGACTTTCAAGTTTGTATGAGTTTGTACGCGAGTAGTAAGGAGTTTGCGTACATGTCTACGAATATTAAACAAAAATTCATTTGGTGGTAGCGGTTGGTTCGCTTCGTCACCTCGTACACGATATGATGCAATACGTGCACGGAAAGCGCTACTAATTTTGTCAATGCCATCACTTTCATTGATTGAACTATTATCTTTATGCAAAATACTTTTAAGGTGAGCAGAGAACACTTTACTTTTAATCGAAATATCGCAAACTGAACAAAATATTGAATGTGTCATTATAAGAATTGTCTGAACAAGCGGGTGAAGATTGTTTTAGTTACCTATCTAACA
This sequence comes from Aproaerema taeniolella, assembly GCA_949987775.1. Classification (NCBI taxonomy): domain Eukaryota; kingdom Metazoa; phylum Arthropoda; class Insecta; order Lepidoptera; family Gelechiidae; genus Aproaerema; species Aproaerema taeniolella. Next base: position 5,643 of record CATLJT010000273.1, read on the forward strand.
GAATTAGACTGTAAATTATAAACTTAAAACGATTAAAATATTGATTTATTGACCAAAACCTTAAGACTATTATAAGCAACGCACAAGTAATATATCCTAATCCTAACACAAAATACCTACACTACTAAATAAAATGTACTAAAATAAGAATATACCCGCATACGTAATAATATTTAACCATAAAATTAAAATAAAGAAAAGAACGCTTTACCACGCAAATCTTAAATCCAGAAAATAAAAAATTAAATCTAGTAAGAAAGTATTTTCGAATCGAACAAGGTGTAACTTTTACCTACTTTTTCTTTTTTGCTTGGTAAAACGTTCCTTCTTCAGTAAACTTTTCTTTAGCCCCCTTAATAAACTTTTTCAATAATAAAAACTCGGGATCTTGTTGATCGCCCTGATAGCGGAGCCATACGAACGCTTTCTCGCACCTATCCAATCCCTCGAGATCTTTTATTTCTGCGCAGTTGTAGAGTCGTAACTCCGCAATTAAACTACCACTAAGGAACGCTTTTCTCCGTATCGTACCATCAGCCACGCGCTTTGAGTAAATGGACGGCGTCTGCTGCGCCTTCTGTCGTGCTTGTGTCTCGTCCTCGCTGTCCGACAGCCAGCTAGCCGGATCTTCTGACTGCGACTTGGACGGTGCGCGTGACGGGGTAGCTGCTTTGGAAGCACGGGGCTTCGGGCCTGGCTTGTTTTTCTTCTTAGCACTGAGAAAAAAAAATATATATATATATTAGTCTTTAAACTTAGAAAAGTCGATTTATAATTTAAAAAATTTCAACATAAGTAATTTGTGATCACGGTTTATGAAGGTGTTTAGAAAATAAGAGAGACAACTAAAAAAACATTAAGGTAAAGGGAAATATCGTATAAACTAAAACATTAATTTGCTTTAAGTAGAGTAAAATATTTACCTTGCACCCTCGTCTTCTGAATCGAAGAAGTCGGTCTCAGCCTTCTCGTGTTTGGTACGTTTGTAGTTTGATTCAGACCTGTAATAGAAAAAAACAAATTGAAAATATCGGTTATGACAGGGTTAAAAAAAGAAAATCAAACTAAATCACTTTACTCAACATTTAAATAAAATTAGGAAGGTATTTTGAAAATTAAGTTAATTCGAACTTACATACATTATTCTGATGCACGGGATCCGCATAAAATGAAGTTTTGTTGAAATTAGCGCACAGCACCACAGCACAGTATTCTTGAAATTAAACGACACTTGATAAGCACGAGCGAAAGGTTCGGAAGCACGAACAGCTTTACACAAAGTGAATGAATTTAAGAAATTAATTTGTGGTATTTATCCTGTAATTTCTCCGTAGTAAGCAAAATTTGTCAGGGATCGCAAACTCATGGAAAAAAATAATAATATTGCTACATTTTATTGGTTGTACAGGTACCAAACTTAATAGTATGTATTTACTAGTAAGTATTTACGGGAAACCTAAAAATTAAAAAGTTACATGTTTTGCAGTGAAAAAATAAAACAATTTTTTTTTATAAATTTCTTGTATTATATAGATAGATAGATATTAGTAAATTTTGGTATCTTACGTATTTAAAAATGTCTTTAATAAATAATTAATATGCAAACATTATGTTAGAACAAAATGTTAGGTTTTTAAAATTTATAAAACCGTGTAATGTTTACTATCCCTGAAAATTAATAAAGTCAGCAAAAGTAACTTCTGCTGTTAGAAATAGTTTGCGACAGCAAATCACTACTTTCCCATGAACCGTGGAAAAGAATCTGATACTTAGTTCTCATTCGACTAATACGACTTAGGGCACGTTCATCCTATAATGACAATTATGAAACTTACAAAAAACGTTCTGCATTACATTTAACCTTTACGTATACATAACTTTATATACCTATTTCAAAAAGATATTTCCATGAGTTTGATTCAGAGAATTATTTTGACATCATGCATTTCGGAGAAAACAAGACAATACTTGACAATAGTGGACATTAGATGACAACAGTAAACAGTAGCTGACAGTAGGATACAATATACATTATAATAAGTTCGTAAGAAAAAAAATATTTTCGATTTGTGAAAAGTAAATTCGACTTTTATTAGTTTAATAAAACTATTAAAAATAAAATTAAAAATAAAATGTATTCTTGTCTTAAATTTCTCTACCTACCCTTTTCAAAATATCTGTATGCGTGGTTGTTTTACTAATTTCATTATCTTCAAACGTGTAAATTCCATTAACATACCCTTTTACTAGTTGAATAAAACTACATACAAAAATAAAATGTTCTCTTGTCTTAAATTTCCCTGCCTACCCTCTTTGAAATATCTGTATTCACTACTTATGTGAACTGAGTCTTATTATTTATTTGTCCACCTGCGGGTTTGTAGACTAACTGCAACGTCTTAGTAATTTAATCTACAGGTAAAGCTATAATACTTACGAGTATGTGGAACTCTCGGTGACTCTTGGGAACTAAATTGTGAGATAAAGCTGGGATACACTAAGATAAAGCTATTTTTTAATATATTTTTTATATTCATCATGATTAGGAAAAAAATAATTATTTTATTAGTATATATTTAAAAAAGGTTTAGTGGGGGTTTGATTGAAAATGTTTAAAATACTAGTGACATTTATTTTTTATACAATTATCATAAATAGGTAGTTAAACATCTAGAGATTATTTTGTTGATATTACGTAAGACAATAAATGGTATTATTTGATTAAGAGATTTTAAATAATGTTTGTTATCTAATGATAATCCACTGAATTGTTAAAAATAACTATTATTGAACATGTTAATATACGATTATAGTGTTTACACAAATTCAATTTTAGTAGAAAATAAACAGAAATAATGAAAATCTGTGAAACAAAAGCGTGAAGAAGATAAATTATCGCTCGCATGTGGTGTGTGACAACCTTTATTGTAAATAGTAACTCAAATGCTTACTAATCAGATTCGGGAAGCATAGCTGCAAAGCGTTAGTGTATTCGTAACTCCAACCGCGTCGGTTTCTACATTTCGTTTTCGTTTGAAAACACAGTCAAAAGCGTGGGAAAAGCACCAGGTTTTAGATTTGAGAGGAACCAGTTCTGGTCGGTTGAAAAGCCTCAACAATTGATGTTAGGATCCAGTTTTGATTGACCGGAAACCCTCATTCAATATTAAAAATCTTTGTAATGTGTGCCGATATCGTTTTTGATTTGCATTTTCAAGAAAATCATGATTGTGGAGTTACGTGAAATCTCACGAAATTTGTGATTGTGTAATTTAATATTTACGCGTAAGTACTTGTCTAGGGTGGGAAAAGCACAAGGTTTTTATTGAGAGGAAACAGCTCTAGTCAGTTGAAAAGCCTAAACATGTAAAGTTGGGATCCAGTTTCAACTGGTGGGAGACCCTCATTCAATTATGTAAACCTTGAAAATGTGCTTAGTACCTGACATAGAAGGTATTTACGTAATTCAGTTTTCCTTAGAAAAACCAACTAAAATTGAGAGGAAAGCATGGGGTTTTGATTTGAGAGGAACCAGTTCTGGTCAGTTGAAAACCCTCAACAATTAACGTTAGGATCCAGTTTAGATTGATCAGAAACCCTCATTCAAGTATGAAAATCTCGTAAATGTGTAATACGATTTAGTTGGTATTTCTAATGAAAGTTATGATTTTAAATTTTATGGTCATACATCTCGCGAAATTTGTGACTAAAACCTAATATTTACGCGTAAGTACTTGTCTAGGGTGGGAAAAGCACAAGGTTTTTATTGAGAGGAAACAGCTCTAGTCAGTTGAAAAGCCTAAACATGTAAAGTTGGGATCCAGTTTCAACTGGTGGGAGACCCTCATTCAATTATGTAAACCTTGAAAATGTGCTTAGTACCTGACATAGAAGGTATTTACGTAATTCAGTTTTCCTTAGAAAAACCAACTAAAATTGAGAGGAAAGCATGGGGTTTTGATTTGAGAGGAACCAGTTCTGGTCAGTTGAAAAGCCTCAACAATTAACGTTAGGATCCAGTTTTGATTGATCAGAAACCCTCATTCAAGTATGAAAATCTCGTAAATGTGTAATACGATTTAGTTGGTTTCTCTAATGAAAATTATCATTTTAAATTTTATAGTCATACATCTCGCGAAATTTGTGACTAAAACCTAATATTTCCAGTTTTTATGAAAATAACGATTCCGCAAAAAGTGTTCTCGCAAAATTAGTGATAAGACATAGAAATAGACAATTATTGTTGTTGCTGCTGTATGGGAAATGGGAACGGGCCGCCGGGAGGAAACGCATTCGCTGCCGTTTGATGTGGTAAGTGTTAGCATAGGTTCATTTCATAATTGTATTATTGGGCTTTCTAATTCACTTTTTTTAAAACACCAGTTCACGAAACGGAGTGCGGAACGAAGTGGAGCAAACGGAGTGAAGTGAACTGGTTTTTGAAAAAAGTGAATTAGAATGCCCAATAATACCCTACTTCTATCTACTCTGTAGCACAGGTCAAACCTGTGCTATAAGAGTCGACCTATTTCAACCGACTTCAAAAAAGGAGGAGGTTCTCAATTTGACTGTTTTTTTTTTTTTTGTATATTTGTTACGCGATTACTCCGGCAACTGTTGTCCGATTTTCAAAATTCTTTATTTGTTCGAAAGAGTATACTCCTGAAGAGGTCCCATATAAATTTTATCGAAAATGATTCAGCGCTTTTAAAAAAAATCAACAAAAACAAAATATACTACAAACTAGAACATCATCTAAATAAATTAATGACATTTCTGTTTGTAGTTATTTGCTAATAGACATTGTAGTCCGCAAAAAACTAGATATCTACTTTGTGCGAACTGTTGTTGGGACAATAAAACTGTCCATTTGTGACCCAATTTTAGTAAAACTTTGATCTGGTTTTGTCAACCTTTAAAGTAACCTTAGTTACATGATTATATCTTACCACATTTTTGGATAAACTTTTATTTTCAACTTGTAACAGTGAAAGGTTGTTTACCGAAACGCGACCATGGCAAATGCATTTTTGTTACTTATATTGCAAGAATGTATTATAGTGCATAATTTAATTTCGCGGAATATATAACGCGATCATTGTTAACTTTCGCTCGCAATTCCAGACCATTTTTTTAAAATTCCTTTGAAAAGAAGCATCTGGGGATGATTAGAGCCTTTTTTTTTTATAATAGTGGCACTTCGCGGTCAGCGTTTGGCCAATGACACGTTTATGACTTATGTACAATTGTCGGCCGGCTTTTCCACTAATCAATGGTGATTGAATGAAAATGGTCGCCATTTTATCCGTTCAGATGGCGAAATTAGGAACTATCCTACATTTGATGACGGATGCTGGTGGCGCCACCGCTACTGAATTTTCAGTTGCAAGGTTTTACACCTTCAAGTTCGGTTGGCTGTTGCGCTAGTCGCTATCGCGTGTGAATTCGCCGCTAGGGGCGCTGGTGTAGCGTGAGGTCTCTGGGCTACAATCTTCCTAATATATAAAACAAAGTCGGGTTTGTTCTAACACTTATAACTCGAGAACGGCTGAACATATTTTGATGAAATTTGGTGTTAAAGTAGTTGACACCCTATATAATCACATAGGCTACCTAATTTTTCGAAATTTTTACGGGAACGAAGTCCCGCACGGAAAGCTTGTCTTAAAATAAACTTAAAAGAAAGTCGGGTTGGTTTCAACACTTATATTACTCGAGAATGGCTGGACCGATTTTGATAAAATTTTGTAAAGAGGTAGCTGACACCTTGAATTATGGAACGAAGTCCCGGGTGGAAAAATAATATGATGATAAATGCATATTTAGTGGCTCTAGTGACATGTACACAAAATAATTTGCTTATCTATAGAGGCCAAGTCCACTCTGAAAACGCGAAAGCATTATTTATCATAATAGCTTTCCGCCCGCGGCTCCACCCGCGTGGACTACAGGTTATATTGTGCCTAACTGTGGGATAAAATGTCCTTTCCCAGGCTCTAATCTATCTCTGTACCAAATTTCATCAAAATCGGTTCAGTAGTTTAGGCGTGAAAGACGGACAGACAGACAGACAGAGTTACTTTCGCATTTATAATATTAAAGTAAGGATATACACTATATGTATATAGGGTGGGTGTACCAGTGGCAAACCACGTACCAGTAGTTGACCATTCGCGTGTTCAATCGAATATAATAAGAAATGGCGGGAATTTTAGAAGAATCCAATTGTTCCATCATGTTGCCTAGACTGTTACGAAACTTTCAATCAAATTTTTGCGAGAAAGAACGGAAAATATCGTTACCTTGCTCTATTTTTGACACCTATGTCTCTTTCACTTGCCTTCCGGCCGCCATCACAGTAAGAAGTGCACGTCGATGTGGTAAGTAAAATCTTAATTAATCGGCAATTTTTTCCTAATACCTTTCTTGAAAATGTGTTATATTGAAAATTTTGTGTATATTTAAGTTTTATGAGCTATTATTTCTAAAAATAATTACATTTACAAGTACTTTTATCGGTGGTTAACTACTGGAACATGCCTTGTACCGAGTTCCTATAGTTGACCAAATGGTTTGCTATTGGTTGTCTATGGTGTTTTGGTTTGCTCTTTTTTTTTCAGCGCTAAATGCTTTTGTTTGATAATTTAAAGTTTAAAGCCTACTTATTATCAAATTCGTTTGCACTGTCCCAGTAGTTGACCACTGGTTTGCTATTGGTACCTGGTAGTGTTCCTATGGATGACCAGATCACAGTTTACCTGTGTTTCTCGTTGTTTTAGGTTGATGATGTCTGCCAAAAAAACATTTTTTAAATATACGGAGGAAAACTTGATGAAATGCCTAGAAGACATTAGCAAAGGCGATAAAATACGGGCGACGTGTCGGAAATATGGAATTCCGCACTCCACTGTAATAAATAAACTCAAAATGCGACATCCCGTGCCGCGGAAAATGGGTCCACCAACAATCCTGACCCCAGAAGAGGAGGCGCTATTGACTAGGTGGATCAACGCCAATGCTAAAAAGGGGATCCCCTTAACCAAGGAATGTTTATTAGAAACTGTAAGCCAGATAATACAAGCAGATGGCCGGAAAAATCCTTTCACTAGTGGAATCCCTGGACGGAAATGGTTCAACAGTTTTTTAAAGAGACACCCCGATATCACACAGCGACATGCTGAATCCATAAACACAGCGCGAAGCCGGGTCACAGAAGAAAGTTTAAGGAGATGGTACACTGATTTAAAAGACTTTTTAATACGTGAAAATGCAGAAGACATACTTGACGACCCCGATAGGATTCTTAATTCGGATGAATCAGGTTTTAACGTTTGTCCTAAGTCAGGATTAGTGCTGGGCCCCAGAGGTATGGCCAATTTCTACGAAATCCGGGACAAGGAAAAGGAGAGTATTACCGTCTTGGGGACTTTTGCAGCTTCTGGCAAAGTTCTGCCTGTCCTCATCATTTACCCATACGAAAGGATTCCGCTAGAAATAGTGCGTAACGTACCAGACGACTGGGCCTGCGGGAAGTCACCAAAAAGCTGGATGACCTCCAAAGTTTTTCATGGTTACATTGCCAACACGTTACTACCCGCACTACGAGAATCAAACGTCAAATTTCCTGTGCTTTTTCTAATTGATGGACACAAATCACATATAACCTACGAAGTCAGTGAACTTTGTAATGAAAATAAAATAATTTTATATGCCCTGCATCCAAACGCCACACATATAATCCAACCGGCGGATGTGTCTGTTTTTAGGCCATTGAAAAATGAATGGAAAAAAACTGTCACCAAGTGGAAATCAGAGACTGGTAGTAAAGTAGTGACCAGGGCTCAGTTTGCCCCATTATTAAGGACTGCCATAAAAGCTGCCTCTCCTGAAATAATTCGCAATGGATTTCGCAAATGCGGGTTATATGCCTTCAACGCTGACGCTGTGGATTACACAAAATGCATGACTAACGAAAGCAGACACAGTGCCATAGATAAACCAGCTGATATACGCGTCGAACACGTTCTCTATTTTGAATCTCTCATGTCGCGCGGACGAGTTCAAGAGTTCCGAGCCATCAATCCTAATGAACCGTGGACTGGAGAAGAATCAGCCAAAGAACTTTTTTACGTATGGCGCAAAATCAGAAAGAACGTTCAACCAACCGAAAATACTGTTTCATCTTCAGGTGCAACTGATCGGGTTGAAGAACATGAGAATATTCCTGAAATGGAGATTCAGAGCAGTTCTGCAGGTTTAAGACAGCAACGAATACTAAGTCCTGTTTCTCCAAATTTATTGCAGGGAACATCTTTCGCTGATTTTGGAGAAGAACCATTGGACCAACAGGCAGAAGAAAAAGAAGTCACCCTACCTATACGCTTTAATCTTGAAATAACTCCAAGAAAACTCAATAGTACTACAGACCATCAAGATCCTAAACCTGGCTCGGCGAAGATACCAAAAAAATCTGCATTTTTACCTGATTTTGGAGTAGAATCATCAAACCAACGGCCTGAAAACAAGGAAGTTGAAGTAACGCCACCTAAATCAAAAAGTGCCCCGAGCCAACAAGATCTTAAACCCGGCCCATCGAGACTGCCAATGAGCCAAAAATCTGCATTTTTAACTGATTTTGGAGTAGAACCATCAAACCAACGGCCTGAAAACAAGGAAGTTGAAGCAACGCCACCAAAATCAAAAAGTACCCCAAGCCAACAAGACCCTAAACCCGGCCCGTCGAGACTGCCAATAAGCCCAGCATTTTCCAACGCCATTCTTTGGCCTTCTGAGTCTCCTTTAAAAAAGGATGGCAAGAAAAAGGCATCTAAGCAGCGATTGCCGGATGCTATTGGTGCATCTCAGTGGGTGAAGTATTGGAATGAGAAAAAACAAGAGAAGGAAGAAAAAGAACAAAAAAAATTGGCTCGTGCCGAGAGGAAATTGTTAAAGGCTAAAGAAAAAATTGAGCATCCCAAAAAGAAACTGATAAAGAGAAAAGTTTTCTTGGACTCTGATTCAGATGATGATATACCATTAAGTTCACATCTCCAAAAACGTGCAAGACTTGATGGTAGCTTAGAATTGGGATATTATGTCATTGTCAAGTATGAGGGCGAATACTTTCCCGGGAAGATTAAAAACATTGATGGGTGCAATACTGAAGTCAGTACTATGGTATTATCATCTGCAACCACTTTCAAGTGGCCTGAAAAAGAAGATACGCTATGGTATGGTCGTGACAGTATCATTGAAATTATAAAAGAACCAGTTCCTGTAAATACCAGGGGTTCGTACAAGGTTGAAGAGATGGGCAAATTTTTGCAATGGATATAACCCTATTGTTTCACTTACGAAATAATTTTATAAGAGACTGGTTTATGATATGAGTAATCACTCGGCTGTGATTTAAGACTGATAATATAAGTGCAAAGTTAATTTTGTATCGTAGGTTCTAATTCTAAGTTAAGAAAACTTCTAATTCTAAGGACCACTTTCACCAAAAGTGCTAAACGTATTTAACAGCCTTAACACATTTAACTCAGTTGTCAAAGCAACAAAATCTGTCAAATTAAACAAAAATAGTCCTGCTAAATACGTTTAGCACTTTTGGTGAAAGTGGCCCTAAGTTAAGAACAATAAATAAATTAAAGTAAAGTGTAAAAGTATTTTATTTTTAATAAGCTACCTATATTTCTTCATTAGTTTCTCAGTGGTCAACTATTGGAGCAAAAGTGGTCATTTAGTGGAACTCACTGGTCAAACTTAGGTACATTCTCACTTATGGTATAATTAATTAAATATAAAAAAAAACAGAAATATTTAGTTTCAAATAATTTATCGGTATAGCAGCGTTAATAAATAATAAACAACTGTACATACATATTTTTGCATTAAAACCACATAATACCAGTTCAGAGTATTCCAAAGACAAAATTTGTCCTTAACTGGTTTGGGACTGGTGCATCCACCCTATTCCATTTAATATGCCTTCAGGGCTAAAGGTTATAGGTTTAATTCTCACCAAGAACAAATATGTGATGAACATAGATGTTTGTTCTTAGGTTTGTTGTGTCTGTGTGTATTTATGTATTGTGTATAGGTCTCTGATATGTGATACGTGAATGTTTTGAAGGGGCATAGTTGACCCTGCGAATCGCTACCAACCACTGCTTTGAGACAGTTTTATCTTTCGGAAACTTATGTCCGCCTTTTTTTTCCGAGCAAAACGGGACTGCGCAACACTGTGGCATTGCCAATACGATAACTCTACGGTTAAATTGTATTAAATATGATTTAAATGTAAATATTTGTTTTGGTGCCCGTAATAACAAACTTTGACAGCCGTACTTTAGGACCTCACTCTACAGTGGCGCCACCTGGTGAGACAAAAAACGATAGTCCTCATTATAATAAAACCGGCCAAGTGCGAGTTGGACTCGCGCACGAAGGGTTCCGTACCATTACCTATAAAACCGGCCAAGTGCGAGTCGGACTCTATAAAAACCATTATCTCTATAAAAGCGGCAAAAAAT
>CATLJT010000274.1:0-44921 GCA_949987775.1 Aproaerema taeniolella
TATTGACTCCTGTAGCGGTCTTACTACTAACAAAATAATACGAATGGCAGTACGACAGTTTACCCGTTTGCACGACGAAAACCGGCGCTATTACGAGCGAGCTAAAGGTGACGTCGAGTTCGACACGTGCTGCCGTGTGTACGAACTCGAAGCTGTTGGACCATTTTAAAGATTGAAGCATACATCTCTGACGCCTAAGAGGTAAAAACTATTTTGTACCATCTTCAAAAATGCTGCTTGGCGATTTGGTCAAGTTTAGTTTCTTTCACTATCCAATTAACATTTACGAACCATAATGTGCTATGACACAAAATGGGACACGTGACACTTGAGGAATATGTTGTCTTAGCAAGTTATGTTTGTTGAGAGTTCCCAAAATGATCATTTGCAAATAACAATGTTTATGTGAATAATTGCTTCAAATGACAGCCAAATAAAGCTGCGATTGAAGGTCCGTCATTCGTGCATGCCTTAATTGCCGCAGAGTGGGAACGTGGACATCGTGTCGCATTTACGTAATACTATGCTTCATAACATTCCTAACAAAAATGATAATTCATGGCATCATTTGCCATCATTTATGTAAACATTATCATTAACAATACAAATTAATTATATTATTAATTTTCAAATAATCATTCGGTGATGCTTAATGGTTCCAGCTGTTGACTGCTGCAAGTTTAATAAAAAAAACTACAATTTGGGGATATTTGATTGGAGTTACATGCGGCATCAGTTCAGTCCGTAATTCTGGTCAGAATGGTGGTAGAGTTACTGTCTAACCCACTCACAGACTTATTGTGCAGACTAATAAATATTAATAATGTTCATTAGTCCATGGAGAATGACGGTTAGAGTGTGCCCGTTTTGCGACACCCCTTAAAGTGTGTCCATGATCATTCTCCCATCAGTTTAGTATCCAGAATGACGCTAAACTGATGGGAGAGTGATCATGTAACCTTGGTTAACTGTGATTTTCATCATCATTCTGGCGTCAGTCAGAAGGATGATCAGCCTACGGTACAGACCGACTGAACTGACACCAACTGGGCGTGTAACACTACTCTAAAAGTGAGACAGATGCTCACAGGTCGGCGGCCAGTACGAGCAGCACGACGGCGTTGATGGCGGCGCCCCGCAGCCAGCGCGCGCGCCGCACCGCCGCCCACTGCGCGTCCAACGCGCGCCGCAGCACGCTTGCGCCGCCGCCGCCCGGGCTCATGCTCACATCAGACATCACTACTCTTTCACTATCACCTGGAAATTCATTATTATTTTATTTATTATTTTGGAACACATACAGTCATAATATTGGGAACATAACATTTTAAGAAATAGACATATTTACTAATACCTACTCCACATAACTGCAACTCTTCCGTCTGACGCACTTACCTCTCCACGGCAGACAGCTCTCGGCTGCGGGCGCTGCGGCAGTTGCAGCACGACGGCGCGGCGGTCTTTTATTTTTATTTGTTGATCATAACATTCATAATCATAACCTCCAAAAAAACTATGATCAAATAGCTACGCTACACTACACCTACACACAAGCTACAACAACTATGTAAATTATGTTATTCATTACTGGCAACACCAACGCAATGGTATTTTTTGATTGGTTGGTGAATTTCAAGTGAGTGAATTTAACGCATATTTAACGTCATTACATTAGAATGGATCATAGATTATTCACTTATATTGTCGTCAATGGATGTTGAGTCTTTGGCGGGAACTCGGCGTGAGCGGTTGCTTTGTCAATTGAATTTTCGTTTTCGGCGTGAAAAAGTTGTTTAATGTGTAATAGTGATAGTGTATTATGCAGTAAATTGACTAAAATTCGTGTAGTGATGAAAAATTCAAGTGATAACAGTGTTTCTGCTCCGTTTGGTACCGACAAAGATCCTCGCGGTTGTGCTTCTCGCCGCCAGTTGTCGTAAAACAGACGCTATCCGGTTTTACGCAGAACATGAGGAGCTTAGGGCTTAGGTTAAGTTGAAGAAAGAAGATTTTTCACTGAAGACATGGCTGTATGGACATAGTTTCCTTTGCCTTTCCCGAAAGGGATAAATTTAACAAAAAAAAAATTAGAATGGATGTCCACCAAGTGTATCTTTGTCTCCATATTTTGCCTTTAAAGGGCGCTGTTTATCAAATGGGGAAAACAATAAAAAAAAGGCATTCTAACGGTTTGCTCGGTGGCGATGACGTGCATATTTATCTGATAAACATCATAGACACAGAAATAAGTTAGTACCACTGATAACAGTGTATACCAAAATCACAAGTATCAGAAAGGGCCCACATTAACTTTGTTTTTTATATAGGGTAACTCTAGACTTATGTCACCATTATGTCACCCCATGGATCAAAATCTTCATACATAAGGATAGAAATCTTCGAGCTCAAACGCGGGCCGAAGAAGAGATAGAGCAACGAGGCAGAACGTCTCATTCTAGTAGGGTGACAATGCGATTACTCGTATTATATTTTTTTTTGGGAGGGCAAAGTATACGTAACAGACAAATACAGGCTTCCATTTAAGGATAGAAGTTTTCCTGTAATTTTATTTTTATATAACAAACCATCAGCAACATTTACGTTACTACATTTTTGTTATGAAACACCAAATTGTATGATAATATACAAGGAGGACACAGAGTAGTGGACATCAGGAATGTGTAGTTAGGTTGCGAAAAAATAAAACAAAAACTTACCTTTCGTCTTATCTTATAATCAAATCATTAAAACATGCTTTTAACTTAATTTCAAAACTTTTCCCATGAAAACATTTTCCCCGAGCAATCCATATTGGATTTTTGTAAAATTGGAGTTTTTTGCTTAGAATTTGTTTTTTCCTAATGTTAGCAATTGTCATTCAAGTCGAAAGTTGACAACGAACAAGTAACAGAACAGCGCGCGTGAAGCTCGTGCGAACCAACAGTTCCCGCCATACCAGCTTCCGGCGGAACAACGAACAAGTAACAGAACAGCGAGCGGCCGGCTACGCGTGAAGCTCGTGCGAACCAACAGTTCCCGCCATACCAGCTTCCGGCGGAACAACGAACAAGTAACAGAACAGCGAGCGGCCGGCTACGCGTGAAGCTCGTGCGAACCAACAGTTCCCGCCATACCAGCTTCCGGCGGAACAACGAACAAGTAACAGAACAGCGCGCGGCCGGCTACGCGCGAAGCTCATGCGAACCGACAGTTCCCGCCATACCAGCTTCCGGCGGCGGCGGTCGGCGAGCGGAGTGGGAGGTTCGACGAAGCTACGAGCGCCGCCGGGCAAATAGTGGCGTCATTCTGGTAGCAGTCATCGAAGCAACAACTTGACTATTAGCGCGGAGTGTAGTGACTAATAGTTTAATGTAATATAAAGTCTACGTCGTATTCTTTTGCTATTTAAAATTAATAAATGTGAACATTATAATATTTGAGTTCGGGTTAAATGCAGTCAGTATAAAATTAAAATAAATTTATATATTCGAAGGTTAGTAAGTGGTTTTCTTTTAGCTCGGAAGTGGTAATAAATAACCTGTGTGCCCACGTGGTTAACCGTAAGTACCTTCCTAGTGAAGTATTTTGTTATATCTTCGATATTCACGACATTACAAAGCTTGATTGATTAACGGACACGTATTTTAAAATAATTATACTTTAGATTATTAACAATTTAGGCCGTGCTTTGCCAGGGCTACCCTCTGGAAGTAATTGGCTATTTAGTGCTTGACTATACCTTAGATTATTAACAATTTAGGCCGTGCCTTGCCAGGGCTACCCTCTGGAGGTAATCGGCTATTCAGTGCTTGACTATACCTTAGATTATTAACAGTTTAGGCTGTGCCTTGCCAGGGCTACTCTCTGGAGGTGATCGGCTATTTAGTGCTTGATTTTACCATAGATTGTTAACAATTTAGGCCGTACTTTGCCAGGGCTACCCTCTGGAAGTAATTGGCTATTTAGTGCTTGACTATACCTTAGATTATTAACAATTTAGGCCGTGCCTTGCCAGGGCTACCCTCTGGAGGTAATCGGCTATTCAGTGCTTGACCATACCTTAGATTATTAACAGTTTTGGGCCGTGCCTTGCCAGGGCTACTCTTTGGAGGCCACTGCCTATTCAGTACACGATTGTACCTTAGATTATTAGCAGTATGGGTCGTGCCTTGCCAGGGCTGCTCTCTGGAGGTTACTACCTATTCAGTTCTAAGATTAATAACGAAATACGGCGTGCCTTGCCAGGGCTACACTCTTAAGGCCACTGCCACAGAATAAATTATAGTACTAACGTACAGAAGTCTCACTCCCTAACAAAAGTCAACTTTAGACATAAAAATTTGCCTACTATTGCGAGCGGCACAAGCTTGCAAGAGAAATTGAAACTTAAAGTCGGCCGCTAGCATTCATATTCTATTGCGCACCGCCGACTCAATGCCGCGTTCGCGACGAGAGCTCAGGGTCAACACCCGCCGCCGATTTAGAGGTAAATTTATTATTTAAATTAATTAAGAAAGATAATACTGCTTATAAAATCAAGAGTAACTTTAGTTAGGAATGTAGTAAGTAAAAACACAAGTTAACATAACCAACTATGGTATTTGATACGTAGCCTACATACCTACTAACTACAGACACCTACAGACTAATGTGATGGCAAAACGTGTTTCTGTCTGGTTTTAATATTGTTAATAAGTAGATACACTTATTATTTTGTTCAACACGCGACCGTAGCGGTTCACGCGAGCGCGGCGAGCCGCGCGAACATGCCTAAACTGCGGAGTGACACCCCCCTGCCACTGCCTATTCAGTGTATGATTATACTTTAGGTTAATAACGAAATATGTGGCTTCTTGCCAGAGCTGCTCTCTGGAGTCCCTACCGACCAGTGCAGGTCTATAAAGTAGTTTATTAAATTCATAAATGTACTTAGGGTTATTACGCCTCCTTATTGTGTAATTTAGCGCTGCTTCTCTAGTTTCTGCTTATGGTATAACTTTTACAATCATATTTAATTACCAAGATGAACAAGTTGCTAGTAACCTTACAGACATACGCATATATTAGTACATACACGTATCTACGTGGTAAAACATTGGTTTAGTTTCAGTTTAAAAAAAAAAAAAGATCCTGATTCGCTTATACCCCTACCTGCGAGAAGGAAGAAGTTAGAAAAGGGAAGATCAGACTGGGTAAGTTGAAGAAACTATACGAATGTCTACGCAGCAGAGAAAAATTTAACCATGGACGTCGTTTTCTGGGCCAGAAACTAAAGAGAAGGAAGGAGACGCATGTGAGTCATCAAGCTCCACAGAATAATTTAGTTTGTTGACTTGATTTTATATTCTACTTAAAAAACGATTGACTTTAGTCAAAGTTAAAAGTCAACGTTATAAGTCAAAGTTAGAAGTCAGAGGTAGCAGTCAAAGTTAGAAATCAAAGTTAGAAGTCAAAGTTAGAAGTCACAGTTAGACGTCAAAGTTAGAACTCAAAGTTAGAAGTCAAAGTTAGAAGTCAAAGCTAAAAGTTAAAGCTAAAAGTCAAATCTAAAAGCCAAATCTAAAAGTCAAATCTAAAAGTCAAAGCTAAAAGTCAAATCTTAAAGTCAAAGCTAAAAGTCAAAGCTAAAAGTCAAAGCTAAAAGTCAAAGCTAAAAGTCAAAGCTAAAAGTCAAAGCTAAAAGTCAAAGCTAAAAGTCAAAGCTAAAAGTCAAAGCTAAAAGTCAAATCTAAAAGTCAAATCTAAAAGTCAAAGCTAAAAGACAAAGCTTGTGTTATCGTTAAAAATTATAGTTGATATTTTTGGATTACGATTATAAAAAACGAATTGATTTTGTTTTGTATCGAAGGTTTATCTTCCAGCCAGTGACGACTGAGTATACTGAAATATTTAAATGTTCTCATAGTTTCCGTAACTCTACCGTCATCAGCAAACAGGATATTTTTGATCATTTGAGTCATTACAAATTTTCGTTATTCGTGTGTATTGTTTTCGGTTACTGAGATATGATATTATTAGGTTAGTTGCATTGCCTCTGATTCAGGTATTCATTATAATTTGTGAAATAATAAACTATTATCTACAAAGTCAAAGGCTTTAATCAAGTCCATAAGTATGGCATGTACTGGTCTCTTAGAATTGACACTACCTAAAATATGCTCTTGAAGCTCATTAATAGCCATGTTTATCGTAATATTCTTCCGAAAGCCCTTCTGTTCTGATGGTAATATTATATTTATCCTAATAGGAATAAGTTTGGTTATTATAACCTTATCAAATATTTTTGAAAACACAGGCAGGAGTGTTATTGGTCTATAATTACTTAAGTCGTTTCGTTTATCTTTTAGTGTGATGGTTTAATAAAAATTGATAATTTTAGTCGCTCAAGGTAGACACCACTACATATATACTTTGGCTTATTTCATGACTAAGTGGGTGGGCAACACTTTTGATTACTTTCGTTGAAAAGTCTTCAAATCCTGTATTTTGTATTTTTTTTTAACAATGAATTGTCGGTTGTAGATCTTTGGGTAACATAGGTGACATATAAATGGAGTTAGTGGTCGTTTGAATAAGTCTAGTTCCTTTTTATTACGTTTGAAGAAATAGTCATGTTTTCACTTGGTCGATAACGATTTCAGTAAGACTAGTGACTGTATTATCGTCTAATTTAATGTTTGTTTTTGTGCTTCTTCACATGTTCAGTTTTCCTCTATTGATAATTTTCCAAGTTGCCTTGGACTTATTAAACGATGTTTTTATATTATTCTTATTTTATCTTTTGTAAGTAAGTTTTGTAAGTAACTTTTGAGTTAACTTTAATATAGTTTTTAATCCTCTCGAATATACCCTTGAATTATTTTTATTGTTTTCATTAAAGCCGGGTCCGTTCAAGATATGAAAACAAGAAAATCAAAGATCATACAGTAACTTAAAATCTTCCAAAAAGGTATTATAAGCCATGTTTACTGTTTAGGTCTACGGTCGGCATTATAAACATATGTTAATCTGAAATTCGATAGGTGTGTGAAAAATGTTTTTAGATTACCTTTAGAGTAATTTCTTTTTGTGATGTGCGAAATGTTAATAACGCATGCCTAGTTGTGCTGTATGGTCAGGTAGGCCGAAATCTAAAACTTATTTTTATTTTAAATTGTTTTGCTGATTAGCCTCGTCAGTTCTTAAACTTCTAATGTAAAGTCATTGCAAGTAAGACGTTTTCCACTTCTAGCGTCATGTTGTTTCTATCAAGTCTATTATTATCCACATACATATTATTACCACCACATACATCAATTTGTTCCGTTTTAATTTATTTATTTTTATTTATTTACCGTTTACTACAGTGTACACAATGGAATACAAAATGAAATTTAGTTCTGTTTAAGCTTTTATGAAGAACTAGCTTTCCGCCCGCGGCTCCGCCCGCGTGGACTACAGGTTACTTCGTGCCCAACTGTGGGATAAATAATAGCCTATGTCCTTTCCTAGGTTCTAATCTATCTCTGTACCAAATTTCATCAAAATCGGTTCAGTAGTTTAGGCGTGAAAGACAGACAGACAGACAGAGTTACTTTCGCATTTATAATATTAAGTAAGGATCCTTTCTAGTATATTATAGAAAGTATCTAAGCTAAGTTTTCGTTTATTAGGAACCACAAGTAAATCTTCCTCGCTGTTTTCTATATTAAGTAACAAAGTTAGTTTCAGTAACGCAAATGATATCTAACTCGATATTTTTTGTATATACCTAGTTTTACTTCATAAAGAGTAAGTTCGTTAGATTTTGTAATTAAGCCAGCTATATTCTGATACATTATATTTAGATTAAAAAAAAAAATCTTTCTTTATCTTGCGTTGTCGAAGATTGAATTTCAATATTTCAGTGTTGCATAATAGAGTTTTGTCTTTGTCTGCTATCAAATTATTATTATCATCGGTAGGTAGTTGGGTGCTCTTGCAAATGACTGTTTGATGATCTCTTATCACTTTTTATGGCTTTCTGAATATTGTTTACCCTTTCCCATCTATAATCAACGTTATTTGTTATTATAGTGTGATAGCCACTTTTTTTCGCTACAATAAAAATCTGTTTTAATTCCTTTCTTTCTTATAGTTATGATTTGTCTAAGTATACTGTAATGTTCAATCCAACTTTTCTCAAGTAAGCACAGTTCTGTTATCTGTTATATACGAGTATATATTTTTAATTCTTTTGTTTATTCATTTAAATATATCGGGCTATTGTAGCATTTTGTCCTATGCCTATAAAAGAGGAGTTCTTTAACACATCCCGATAGTTACATTGAATATGTCGGAAGACATTTGAAATTCTTCTTACATCCGCTTCTGTTTCCTAGAGTTTACTTGTCATCCATGAAGTGCAGAGATCTTGTCGTTGTTTTCAGTTTAACTATCTGTACATTCAGTCGTTTCTAGATAACTTCTTTTGTGAATTTTCAGCCTGCAGTATAGAGCATTTTTATCTAGCAATTTTATTTTGGAATTCATATGAGCAATTTTTTTTTAATTTTTTTATAATTTTCTGTTCATCACTAAGACTTTCAGTAGTACTGTGATGGAAATAAATGTTGTATCTATCTATCTAGTAATTTTGAAATCTTTCTTTAATTCGGATATAATATCATATTCTTGATTTCGGAAAAAAGTTTTGCATGGACGAAATGAGGTGATCGTCATTTTCCTGCAATTTTGTAGTACATTTTTGAGTGGACAATTTGTCGTCTCCATATGCTGATTGACTTGAGTGGCTTATTGTGTTAGTTGTATCACTATGGTTGATTTGGTTTAGTATTTGGACTTTTTGTCATCAAAGTGTCTCTTAAAAAAGAAAAATATTTAAATCCACTGAGTCATCGTAAAAGGAGTTAGTGGATGAATGAATTATTCTTTTTTGTACGCCAGAAAAAAAAAATGAATATAAATAAACAAAACAAAAAAAGTGCAAAAAGGTAGCCTTATTTTCCAGGCAAAATTTATATTTTTCAGTATTGTTACATCTAAGTTATTTTTATGATCTGTATATTTTCGAAAGTTTGTCTTTTCGTGCCAGTTTCTTATCAGTGTATAAGTATTACCTAATTTTCGTTCCTTTGAGCAAAAGAATAGGCACTTCCATGTTTTTTTTTGTGTTCAGAAGACATCATGTTATAAAATCGATTAATGAACAATAAGAAAATACAAAGTGATAGTTTAGCCATATAGTATTATTCCTAAAAGTGCAGGTTTTCAACCGAGGATATAAGATGATGGGGCGAGCGAGCTGCCATTTGATCTCGTACAGTTCACTGATCATAGGATGGTGAAAATTATTTATGGTGAAATAGACATACGCATACGTATAACTTCCATTTGTATATTTGGTGTATTATTTCTGAATAAAAAAATATTCTGTTCTAGTTGATGGGGCGAGAGAGCTGCCGTCTGATCCCGTGATGGGGCGAGAGAGCTGCCATCCGATCCCGTGATGAGTCGAGAGAGCTGCCATCCTATCTCGTGATGAGTCGAGAGGGCTGTCATCCGACACCGTACAATTCTCTGATCATAGGATGAGCGTATCGCTATGACTAAAGTTTATTTATGGTAAAATGAGTTGATGGGGCGAGAGAGCCGCCATTCAAATTAAGTATCTGATCATAGGATAAGCGTATCGCTATGACTGAAGTTTATTTATGGTAAAATGAGTTGATGGGGCGAGCGAGCCGCCATTCGAGCTAGTATAATCTGATCATGGGATGAGCGTATCGCTATGACAGATAATCTTTATAGTAAAATAAGTTAACGGGGCGAGAGAGCCGCCATTCTAGTCAATTATCTGATCATAGGATGAGCGTATCGCTATGACTGAAGTTTCTTTATGGTAAAATTAGTTGATGGGGCGAGAGAGCCGCCATTCATATTAAGTATCTGATCATGGGATGAGCGTATCGCTATGACGGAGATTATTTTTATGGTAAAACTTGTTGATGGGGCGAGAGAGCCGCCACTACATGAAGTATCTGATCATAGGATGAGCGTATCGCTATGGTTGACTAAAAGGAGCGAGCGAGCTGCCAGTTACAATATATATGACTCTTCAATCATAGGATGAGAGTATTGTTATGATGAAGATTTTTAATAAGTTAAGCTAAAGCATTGAATGAGGACATTCATCAATTGTAAGGATGGCCGAAAAGATCAAGGTGGGTGGAATGTCTGGGTCAGACATTAAGTCAGAATGGCCGAATGTTAGCAATTGTCATTCAAGTCGAAAGTTGACAACGAACAAGTAACAGAACAGCGCGCGTGAAGCTCGTGCGAACCAACAGTTCCCGCCATACCAGCTTCCGGCGGAACAACGAACAAGTAACAGAACAGCGAGCGGCCGGCTACGCGTGAAGCTCGTGCGAACCAACAGTTCCCGCCATACCAGCTTCCGGCGGAACAACGAACAAGTAACAGAACAGCGAGCGGCCGGCTACGCGTGAAGCTCGTGCGAACCAACAGTTCCCGCCATACCAGCTTCCGGCGGAACAACGAACAAGTAACAGAACAGCGCGCGGCCGGCTACGCGCGAAGCTCATGCGAACCGACAGTTCCCGCCATACCAGCTTCCGGCGGCGGCGGTCGGCGAGCGGAGTGGGAGGTTCGACGAAGCTACGAGCGCCGCCGGGCAAATAGTGGCGTCATTCTGGTAGCAGTCATCGAAGCAACAACTTGACTATTAGCGCGGAGTGTAGTGACTAATAGTTTAATGTAATATAAAGTCTACGTCGTATTCTTTTGCTATTTAAAATTAATAAATGTGAACATTATAATATTTGAGTTCGGGTTAAATGCAGTCAGTATAAAATTAAAATAAATTTATATATTCGAAGGTTAGTAAGTGGTTTTCTTTTACTATTTTATCTAACGGACCTTAGGGAGAGTCCGTTTATTTCCATAGGGAAATCAGTATCTTCAAGTTAATTTTGATCTTATGTTAATTTTTATTAGAAATTATTAAATAATAAATTTTGTCAATTCCCCCTTTCACAGAATAGAATAGAATAGAAAAAAATCTTTATGTTAAAGGACATACAGGATGCCACTTAAAACAAGTCAAGGTTACATGAAATACATACAAACAAACATACATACGCATTCGTTCTATTGACCCTACTGACTCTACGCCTATTCGCAAAGGTGCAGCCTTCCCCAGAGAAAAACAGGCAAGAAACTCTGAGGGTGCTCTTTTTAAATCGCATTAAAAAAATTCTTATTTTCTAATTTTAACTAATTCTGAAATAACTCTAGAGCTGAGCAGTCATTCCCATGGCTCCATGTCAGTTAGGTCATCAGAAATTTTGTAATAGCCCTTTTTGTAAAGTTTTTGTTTAATTACTGTCTTAAATTTCTCTAAAGGTAAACTTTCAATACCGTGACGCAACTTTGAAATTTCACTCTCAACGCGCCCAAAGAAGTTTCATTTCAAAAACTCCAAGTTTGAAAAGGATGATGATGCTAACTGTACTTGGACGGGGGCGGTTTGGAATTAGAGCGCAATAAGTTAACCCTGGATAGTGAGTGGGACCTGTGAGCGGAGGGTCGTGGGTTCGATGCCAGGTTGAGGCCTGTATCACTCACTATACATTCGTCTTTTAATTCGTATTTAATAGTTATCACTTGCTCAGCGGTGAAGGGAAACATCGTGAGGAAACCCGTACCTCTAAAGGTTATTTCCGAAAGACGCATGGTCCACCAACCCGCATTTTAGGCTAGTGTGATGGACTATGGCCTGAATCCCCCTTCACTGTTCGAGGGAGGCTCGTGCCACTCGGTGGGGACTTTGAATTTAAAACTTTAACTGTTAAGTAGTATTTTATAGGTCTAGAAAGATCTTGTGGCCGACGGGTGACAGTTGTAGCTAGAAGAACTTGTATTGTAAATAAAGGCGTCACCATGGAAACCGCGGGCCAAAAGATCTTTGTAGACCTGTAACGTGTATTTATGGTGTGTTGGTGTGCGAATACAATAAAATACAATTTCGCAATAGTAAATAGTTTTTACAGTTTGAGGAATAGTAGGAATTGCATTCACTTTAAGTAACTGGCGGGAATTTCCAGCATAAAAGCAAGTTGGCACAAAGTGCCGGCTGCATACAACGGAATTTTTTGTTATCTTTTGTCTAATTTCAACGCTGTTGAGCCATTTTTGTCTTTGTTCTGAATCTTTAGGCACTCTGCAATAAAGTAGCACAGCATTGTTGAGAACCTTTCTCCGCCAAACACAAGAAATCATGGACAACATAGTAATAGATTTATAAGAAATTATTTTAGCTTACTTGTGAAAAGATATGTTACAGCCACCATACGATTCACTTGAACAAGTGTGAACACAACATCTTTTTACCATTTTGTCAGTATTTTAATTTAAAAAACTGGTATAATCCTTACCGTTACGAATTATTTTTATACGATTTAAAGCATGCCACCATGACATTACGATGACACTTTGCGGGATGCCAGTAGAAATAAATGGTTTGAAAAAAAATTACGTTTTTTTAGTAATTTAGGAAAAGATGACGAAGTTATTATGATTACAATTAATTTACATCAATTTGAACTGAAATTCATTTCAAATGTAACGTTTTTCTTCGTTATTAACTTCATTGTCACAGCCAGACTTTTTTGATTAATGAAGTTTTTTTAAATTGGCAAGAAAAAAGAAAGAGACAATCCGCCTCGCTTATCGGTGTCCCTTTCGGCTTCAATAGAGGCTGTCGGAGAAATAGTCGAAAATGTACCTTATTGCCATGGGTTTAAGTTTCGTATTCCTTAATACGATTTTTCTAAGTAATCGGTCCTTTAAAAGAGAAAGTACTAAGTCCATGTGTCACCTATCATGTCATCAAATGTGTTTTTTTTTAATTAATTATTTTCTGGCCTGGAAGCTAGTCCTTTTGGCCGTCATCAAATGTGTCAGCTGATGGTGATGCCAACTTATTAAAAGTATAACAATTCAGATAACTTTAATTTGGCTTTTTTTTAACAAGAAACTGTCTTAGGTCCGTATTATAGAACGCCACTCAGACTTTGATCTGTACTTGAGTAACAATTGTCATTATCATTTTGATAGTGAGAGAAAGAGACAACCAATATTTAAGGATAGATCAAGACTTGAGTCTCCTTCTGTAATACTTAGGTACCTACTACAGGCCAGAAAGAAACATAAAAGTTTTTAGGCCGATTTTAGGATCTTGTCATAAACAGCGAAACTAGATTTGATTAAATTAAATTAAAATATACAGGGCTTTAGGTATCTCTCTTTCAACCTCTCGGGTGGTTAATCAGTTTATCTCGTTTATCTGTTGTTCTGTTTTGACGTGAAGTACAAAAAAAATATGTGTAGTTAGGTAATTCAGTTGTCTCCTGCGCGTATTTGTTAAAGCAAAGAGTTTTGCTTGTAAGCTCTATGCATGAAAGTAAATTAAATGGTCAGTGTGGCAGATATAAGAAAATAAGAACAAGAGAATGTTCATTGTAATGTTTACGTTTTGAGTTTTGTGATCTGAAATCTTGTGAATATTATTGTTATCCTTTTATATATACATCTTTTATCATTATTATACAGTTTATCATCCTCTGGAATTTACCACTGCATTTTTACTTATCTTATGCACTCTGCTAAATCCCTAGTAGTTGTAGTACTTATCTAGTACAGGTACAACAACAGGTTATGGTCTTTGCACCGTAGAAGAGGATTAACTGTGGATAATGGCTGAGAGAGGGACTCCTTTGAGTAGTACAGTCGGTATACACGGAGATCTACTTCGTTGGTTGGTTTCTTACCTCCGTGACCGAACACAAGCTGTTGCAGTGAAGGGTTATACTTCTTCTTTCATTCCTATATCCTCAGGTGTGCCGCAGGGCTCGCACCTCGGTCCATTGATGTTTAATATCTTTATCAATGATGTAGCGAAACAAGTTGTATACTCAAAATTGATACTTTATGCTGATGACACTGAAATATATACAAGAGTAAAGACCGTAGAAGATTGTAATAACCTTCAGTTAGACTTAAATAGGCTTTGTCAATATTGCTTAAGCAATAAATTACATCTAAACGTTGACAAATGTCACATTATAACATTTTCAAGAAAGAAAAAGCCAATAGTACACAATTATACACTCTTTGGTGAGGGTATTGAGCGTATTACTCAGGTGCGAGACCTTGGGGTCCAGTTGGATAGCCAACTACTATTTGGCACCCACATTGAGAAAATTACTGCCAAAGCATATAAAATGCTTGGCTTCATGTTTAGGCAAGGCAAAGACTTTAAAAACTATAAAACCTTTCTATTATTGTATAATTCATTGGTAAGATCTCACCTTGAATATGAATCGACCGTCTGGAATCCACAGTACTCGGTTCACATCAACTCTATCGAACGCATCCAAAAAAAACTAATTAAGCGAATGAAATACAAAAGTGGATGCTTCCGAGATGATTTGATATCGCTTGAGAAACGTCGGGAACACAGAGATCAAATTTTTCTTTAAAAAATTATTAATAACATTATTGAGTCTCCCTATTTGGCAACTAAAATAAATTTTAGATGTCCAAGATTGAGTGCTCGTACCAAAGATGTTTTTGCTCCACCATTATGTAAAACTAACTATGCAAAAAACCGTTTTATTGTTAGATCTTGCGAAAGTTTCAATCAGAATTATAATGTCAATATTGATATATTTCATATGAAGCATCACCAATTTGTTAAAGCAATTAAAAAACAAACCCAAACCATAAATTTAAAGCCCATCGATATGTGTAATTAGTTATAAGATATGTATGTAAAGCAATGTAAAGTAAAGTAAAAGTAAAAAAGTATTTATTGTCACAAAAAAATTACAAATGAAAACTTAATAACTAATTTAAAAAATAATAATAATAAAGTGTGACAAAAGGAAAATAGCTCAGCTTGTGCAGTGAAAGGCCGAAACCACGTCATTGCGCTGATTTTCAGCCATTTCCTATTCCCTTTAAGATGGTATGCGGGAACAAGTAGTATTGAGGGCTTAAGGCTAATAAAATTTATAATATTAATAGTTTTACAACAATCTTTAAAAATAAAAAAAGGCAACATTTTGAAACTGAGATCACTACAAGTAGGTACTCTCTGTGTGCACGAGTGGTGCATGCGTGTGTGTGTGTGTGTATGTGTGTGTGTGTGTGTGTGTGTGTATAGTGAGTGTGTGTGTGTGTGTTTGTGTAAATGGGTAGCTGTTAATATTATTATTAGATAATTCATAGTATAGGGCTATACATTTTAAAAGAAATTTGTTTCTTTGTTTCTTTTTATCTTTTTATCAAAAATATGTATACTATTTAAAACTTAAAACTATGACTGAGTCTGCTTTCGAAATTATAATAATCATGTACAACTTAACAATGCGTAACTTAGACGGTAATGTAATAGATTTTAGTGGAAACTTTGTTGGCTTCTGTGTTAATTAAGTTGTTTTATGTCCAGTAGATTTACTTAATGCTGTATGTTTCCCAATTTGTTAAAATAAAATAAAATAAACGAGAGGTCGCATAATTCCCAAGTTATGAGTTCTCTACCGTCTATCGAGAAACTGGATGGAAGTTCAAACTACGATTCCTGGAAGTTCATGATCGAGCTATATCTAATCCACGAAGACTTATGGGAGTTTACGCAACAAACACCGGATTGACTGACGTGTCTGCTGTGAAAAGGGATCAAAAAGCGAAAGCCAAGATTTGCCTTCTTATATTGCCTCATTGTTTAGTGCATGTTCGTCAGGCCCGCACCGCCAAGGAAGCTTGGGACGCGTTAAGGGCGGCGTTCGAGGACAAGGGTCTTAACAACAGATGCAGACTTCTGACAAAGCTGGTTTGTCTGAAGCTTGAATAATTCCGATCCTTAAGAGAATATGTAACTGCACTAATGACTGTCGCGCAACAACTGCGGGACATTGGCAAGGAAGTCGATGATGAGTTGCTGGCGGCACTAATGCTACAAGGGTTAACAGAGACGTTTACACCCATGAGGATAGCTCTCGAGAACTCAAACATTGAGTTGACGACTGATTACGTAAAAACAAAGCTGTATAATATGGGAGACACCTATCAAGCAGGTACGAGTACTGCAAGTTCAGCGTCGAATGCGCTGCAACGAAGAAAGAGCAGCGACCAAAGAGAACTAAGAATTATAAAGCAAGGATGCTTAAATGCTTCATCTGTGACGGTCCACATAGAGCTCGAGAGTGTCCTGAAAATCCTAAATTGAAGAAAAGTTGACTAACTTCAATTGCTATGGCTACAACCCACAATATGAGATTTGAAGACTGGATTGTGGACTCGGTGCCTCGAATCACATGACCAGTAATACGGATGTGTTAGTGGACATTAAGAATCTTAAAACACCAGTTGAGGTAGCCTGTGCAAATGGTGCAATGATACATGGAGAAGCTATAGGTAATATTGCCAATGGTATGACAGTGAGTGATGACTGGGTTTTTTCTGCTTACGCCCTCTATATGTAACTACCTGAACTATTGTAACTACTTTTTTAAGAATATCCTAGTTTCGGACACCGTCCACGAGAGCGAGCCTATCTACAAATCAACTTCCGCTTTCGCATTAATAATAATGGATATCACATCACCGAAACCCATAATAAATTGCTTTGAATGTAAGAAAATAATTCAAACAAGAGAACATTTAAAATGCACTGCTTGTGATAGATGCTATGACGTTGCACGCTTAAAAAAAATTAAGTGTGAAATTTTTCCGCCTCATGACTAACAAAACTAAAAACATATGGAAATGTCATCTTTGCCGCCGCTATGAAAATGCACGACCAAGTAATGCCATGAACTCGCCTGTACTAACTTACAATAGCACGGCTAGACGTTCCACAGCTTCAAAAGCGTCTAAGACGAAGAGTCATCATAACACTCCCAACGAACTTATAGATACTTCAAGTTCATGTGACTCGTTTAATATCACCGTCTTACCTCTTGTTGATGCATAAAAAACATCACCTCAGGAGCCTACATCACAGATGCAAAAATCACTACAAATAATACTGGACAGGATCTCAACGTGATGAAAGAAATAACACTATTAAGAGAACAACTTACCCTGATGAATAACAACTTTACAACCGCTTTGGACTCGATACAACGTTGCCATGAAAAAATAGACGAATGCTCTAATAAGTTGTCTGATATAGACGAAAGGCTTTTTGATCTAGAGACAAAAAATAATTGTGATATTTCTTCAAGCCCTCATACAGATGAGAATGATGTCGATCAGGTCACGAGAAAACCAAAGCGAAAGCGTAACAGACGCAAATCCCCAGTTACCTCTGCCTCTCAATATACCAACCATGTCACCGAGAGTAATGTCAATTTAACGTCGGCTACGAATGATGTCGATCAGGTCACGAGAAAACCTCACTGATGACAGGAGCTTGGATAAGAAGATCCCATACCGGGCTCTCATTGGGTCTCTCATGTACTTATCAGTGTGCACCCGGCCAGATATAGCACATGTGGTGAACTACCTTAGTCAGTTCAATGAATGTTACGGTGAACAACATTGGGTGGCGGCCAAGACAGTCCTCAGGTACCTCAAGGGCACGAAGAGCCTTCGATTGAGGTATACCAGAGATAAATTTAAAGAATTAGTAATCGGATTTGCTGATGCAGATTTTGCAGGTGACAGTGATCGTCGATCTTACTCTGGGTCAGTGTTTCTTATTCAAGGAGGAGCTATTTCGTGGCAGAGCACGAAGCAGCGTACAGTTGCTCTCAGCACTGCTGAAACAGAATATGTTTCTTTATCTGAGATAACTAAGGAAGCAGTTTTCCTTGGGCGATTTATTGCAGAGGTTACTGGTCAAGAGTTTAAGGAGGCTCTTACAATCTTTTCAGACAGCCAGTCTGCAATAGCTATCGCAAATAATCCTGTACATCACCAGCGTACAAAACATGTGGATGTTAAATATCACTTTGTGCGTGATGCTATTGAGTCAGGGGTAGTCAGGTTGGAGTATCGCGAGACTGAGCGAATGATTGCGGATGCCCTTACCAAGGCGCTACCTAGCAGCAAGTTTGAGTGGTGTGCCAGAAGCATGGGAGTGTGTGTGTGAGGGATGAATGTGAAGTGAGGATACCTTTATGCCGAGCTTAAGGAGGAGTGTTAAAGCAAAAAGTTTTGCTAGTTAGCTCTATGCATGAAAGTAAATTAAATTGTCAGTGTGGCAAACACAAGAAAATAAGAACAAGAGAATTGTAATGTTTACGTTTTGAGTTTTGTGATCTGAAATCTTGTGAATATTATTGTTATCCTTTTCTATATACATCTTTTATCATTATTATACAGTTTATTATCCTCTGGAATTTACCACTGCATTTTTACTTATCTTATGCACTCTGCTAAATAGTTGTTGTAGTACTTATCTAGTACAGGTACAACAACAGTATTATTTCGAAACTACACAAAAACATTGAAACATTGGGGCGAGGCTCTATACTACAGTATAATATACTGTTTTTCTTTTCCAAGACCGACAAAAATAAAACACGCGCTAGAGATACGCGATAAATAAAATCATGGACCAATAAACAATTGTTTATTGGTCCATGATAAAATAAAGATATTTGATTTGATGGCTGATAGGATTTCAAAAAATCCCCCATTGTATTTAGATCAATTTGCGGAATTATTAATGTTTCAAAATACCAACTTGCAACACTGTTGTGTTGTACGTCACCGCCACCATTTTGGTCAATTTGGTATTTTGCTTTTTATTTTGGGAGGGAAGGTTCACTCGCAGATAGAGGTTTTTAGTGCCCTCCGCCGTGCGTACCACGCATTGTGTTCAGTTATTCCGCGGAGTGATCAATAAGGAAGGAGTCATCATGCGACAAATACTTCCCTGTTTGCCTTTGGCTCTTCTATTTTTAGCCAATGCAGTTCCCTCAAATGGACAAAGTAAGTGAATTAATTTAATTTTCAGATAGATTCTAATCGATCTGATAATGTGGTAGGCTCATTGTGTAGCTGGAAAGTTAAGATGTGCTGAATGTAGGTCATCAAATCAGTAGTAAGTAGTAAGGACAATGCGACGTGAGGCGCGCGCGAGCGATCGATCGGGTGATGTCACCATGGCTGCTGCTCGCGGCCACTGTCCGCTGCCGCCCTCTGCTCCTTTTACGTGTCTCGCCTCGTCTTCGGTTACTCATTTACGTTAAGTTAAAAACTGCACAATTTGTGTGTGTGTGTGTGTGTGTGTGTGTGGGACATTATACGGTCTTATTTTTAATCATCATCCCATTTATAATTATTGTTCTGACAATTACACTTTACGTTAAACAGAGAGATAATATAAATCTTTTATTCTCCCTTGGATTGTATATGTGACCTTGTCTGTATCTATGGAGTTAATATCACTGCAGTATTTTTATCATAATCATTATAACTACTCGGGAAACATTGATATAATTTTATCTTGTTTTGTATCTCAACTCAAATATTTAATAACCAGTGAAACATATCTGGGAGTCTCAGCCTTCAATACACTAGATAAGAAGTAGGTAATGTTTGTGAATTGAGTTAATTGGAGCTACGTCATTGGCAGATTATGACCGTGTCGTAAAGTAACTGTCTGCATGTTCCTACACCAGTGCTACCACAATTTGATTAACTTCTAAATAAATTCAGTCTTACAGGCCACAGTACCGGTTAGGGTGTCGCAAAAGGGGCAGCCATACAAAAAATAATTTTTAAAAATTTTCTAAGTGTCCCGTGGGCTGCCCCTTTTCCGACACGCCGACCCACAGTACCTAACTAACAATCACACTTAAGGCGACTACAGCACCTAAATTACGATTTTATGATGCGTATGTAAGCATGACGCACTGCATTAAATCGAAGAATAAAAATACTACGGTAATATTCAGGACATAAACTAGATAAGTAGTTTGCTGAAAACATGATTCAGCACTTTTGCTTTGATAGAAAAAGCTCACAAAGTCACTTTCTAAATACCAATATTGTATCTTTTAAGCTGTAAAAACAATAGTAAAATGCACATAGGAACTTGAATTTGCTATCAAAATGTTCGTGATTGAACACTCTCGATAAGTAGTTAACGCATTTTTCGATTTAAGCTGTTACCTTTCCATAAATCTCATTTTTCTAACTTTCGAACATGTTTTTACGCACGCACGCTTTCATAGTCCGTAAACTTCGTGTATCGACACTGTTCGCACTGCCGGCCCAGGCATGTTGAGAGACGGAGATGGCACTATTCCTATGTGTGCTGCCTTTATCGGGTGCTGTAGTCGCCTTACAATTAAAATTCTTATTTTACTTAAAATTTAAATTCTTATTAATTTTTAATTAAAATTCTTATTTTACTTAAAATGTATTTTATAAACAATTGCCTGCATTTTGTGATGACACTAATTAGCTAATGTTCTCTACAGAGATAACTTGAACGTGATTTAGTCAAATGTGAAGAAATGACTAACAGAACATTACTTACATTGATCCAACATCAACAATGTCTTGCTCTTTTACTGGTCTGTACCACACCATTACTTTAGGTGTTTAATATAATTCTAAAATGTATTAGTCAATTATTAAGCAATCATTTTTATAGGATCTAAAAATCTGTTTGATTTCTCGTAAGTTCCACAAGTACTTTTTAAATAATATTGAGATGGATATTCTAAATACTTTGTATGGCACTGCTGTATGATGTAATTTTAATTTCAGCTGTGCAATTGAAACAAATAAACAGGATATTACAATTAGAGTTCCCTGGGCCCTAAAGTGGCAGCAAACTGTTTTGGGTTCTATACTTGTAATTAACAATACCTGGCTTTAAGAAGTAACACTAATAAATGCTATTTATACTTTTATTTTAAAATTACCTATATCACTCCTGAAGCAATCTTGAAGTTATATCTGTCACCTTAATATTGTCAAACCCTTGATATTATAATTTTACTTAGTAAAATTATAATCGCTTGGTACTTTGTGCAATGCCTTAATTTTTTCACATTGACAGACTTTTTTTATGATATTAATGCAACTAAGTGGGACAGTCAATTTAAAACCGGGCTGGAATGTGCACTTAAGGTGAATTAATAAAACTGAGTAACTACATACATACACTTTATGTCCACAATACAACTTATCATGATTTTAAAATTGTGATAAGTTTGTCATGAATAATGTAGAAAAATATGTATCAACTTCTAGCCTAAAAATTTAGTTTTGGACTAGCTATCATACTATTAAATATGGTGAATTTATTTTTTACCTAATTTGAATTACCTATCTTTCAAAAAGTTGAAACTGTTTTCTATGACAAATGCAATACTGAAATGATGTTTAAGTATGAGATTATATGAAGCTAAATGCCATGATAGTTATGGTAATATGGAATATCTGAGTGGGTCGGTACGTGTGTGGTGTGGTGCGGTGTGGGTTGCAGAGCAGCAGGAGACAGTGGTGGAGGTAGAGGAGGGCGCGCCGCTGGTGGTGGAGTGCGCGCTGCGGCCGGAGCAGCGGGCCGAGTGGCGGGCGGGGGGGGGCGCGCCCGCGGCCGACTTGCGGCCGGGGGAGGCGGGCGGCCAGGGGGGGCTCACCGCGCGGCTGACGGCCCCGCACGCCCGCCCCGCGCACGCCGGCCTCTACACCTGCGCCAAGGACTCGCCCCGCGTGCGCGTGCGCGTGCGCTCCTCCGGTACTGCTCCACCGCCCCACGCTAGTCAACGTCGCATACTAGAGTTTACACCTGTGGTATCTTGTATCACGATCCAGAGTGAGAGGGAAGTTTGTTCATCGATCGTGGGCCTTCCCGGCGGCCAGATAATTAAACTATTGCATTTTACCGCCGCCGATAGATGGCGCCGCTCGCTCTTTAAAACTCACTGTAGATATGTAGTTTTATATTTTAAGAGCGTTTACTGGTTATTGAGAATTGTTTTGAAATATTTTCATTTCGACCGAACGTGATCGTCTTTCTCACTCGATTCGTGGATAAGATGTATTAGTGATCCCTCCTTTCGCATTTATGATTTGCTGCCATCTCGTAGAGTTGTTTAGTTTGTCGTGGTCGGTTGTAGACATTTTATTTTTCGTAGACTGCAGCTTTGTACAGTCGATATTCGCTAAGTTGCAGTAGATTAGTGAGACTGGTCTGTATCGTCATGCGTCACAGGGTGCTAGCTATGTAGTTTATTTAGCTATTTTATAATTCGTTATTTTGAATTCTTCTCGGCTATTGAATCTTTATTTTATTATTGTAAAAAAAATAAAAAGTAAAGGGCTTTGCCAGAAATGTATGGGCAACTGATGTCTTTTTTTTTGATGGCACACTAACGCCACTTTCTCAGGTGTGTAGTGTAGAGTACTTCCATACAAACAATATGTGGTTACTATTGAAGCTCAGCTCTAAAGTACGTCCAGCTCAGCTCTTCATAAATGAAAATGTTTGTAATAGCAGTGAATAAAGTTATTATCTATCTATCTATCTATCCGTCTCGAGTTGTACGCCATTATTCATAACGCGTATTTAATAGGAAAACTGAAAGTATGAGCTACTTTTAATGGTCCTATACTACATATTTATTTCATTGTATGAACTATTAGACTCACGTTACGGCATAGTACTTATGAACTTACAAGTTTCTGGCCATACCTACACAAATTGTAAATATCACTTTCAGCGCGACACCGATATCGTATTACGTAGCCATCAACTTACGAAAAGATACCTATCTAATAATCGAGAAAAACGAAGTTCAAACCTGTCTTTTTTTTTGTGGCACTTCGCGACTTGCGTTTGCCCAATGATTATGACTTTATTTACTAATTAGAAAGCGAGGAAACTTTTAATTAAAAAAATAAGGAATTCATACGACGAATCCAAAATTCAAAATTCTTTATTGTGTCGTGAGTTTTTTTAAGGTGTTACATGAACCCCGTTGGGGCACTACAACAATGTTTTTCTTATACGAGTATGTATAATAACATCTATCTTATACCTACACACACATACTTAAAACTAAAATGATCCAGCGTAGGTACTCTGTCATTCACAGAGGCCTATCTATCATTTCACCTATGACCAAGGTTTATGTGTTATAGATCCAAAAACAAAGGCGTGCGAAACACATACAACTTCTTGTAAAGATAATTGGATGGAATTGAGTAAAATAAATACCTATCTTTACTATTGTTGCGGGCATAGTACTTTTTAATTGTTTATTGTATATTGTATCTTTCTTCTATTCTTTCCCTCGGGAGCATGTACGGTTCACGCAACCATACATTGCTAACTTAGCTTTTTCGTTACGTATTAGCGTTTAATTAGGTCGCATTAACTCACATCAATCAGTCCACGTGTCACGCTCGTACCGTGCGCTCATACATATCAAACATTTTGTAAAACCAGTGAAATAAATTATCTTCAACAAATCATTGTGTTTACATCAAGCAGCTAAAGGGTGTCCCGTACATTGGCGTTAGTGGCATAGTGCGACATGAAATCACACTTCATCATGACAATGTTACGAGTACTTTAAGATATTAAACTAAAGATATTAGAGCCTCTGACGCCCTAATCTTGTCAAATTATAGTTAACTGAAGTTACGTCACGTTGGCGTTGGTGGCATAGTGTGACATGAAGTCACACTTCACTATGACAAAACTCGACACGGATGTACTTTAGAGCTGAGCTGCATGAGTAACTATTGATTGTATGGAACTCTACACGTCTAACAAGGTGGCGTTAGTGTGCTATAGAAAAAAAAGTCACCAAAACTAGGCATAGCCCTTTACTTATATTTTTTTCGTTACTATAGCTGGGCAAGTGTTGACGTCTATCTGTAGGTGTATTTAATAATATATGGGTTCGATTTCCAGTCAAAGCAAATATTTGTGTAAAAAGCTAATTCCTTGTGCTGAGGTTTCAAACGTTTCAGTGATCTGTGTGTATCTGAGATGAAATGAGTGAGCTGTGTGCTCGTAAATTGGTTCGTAAACGGATACAAAACCTTTATTATCCTTAAAAATCCTATCTGATGACACCCCACACAATGTTATTGATTAGCAAAAAATTTGTCACTGTGCTTCCTTATACGTATGCGAGAGGTACCCGTAAAAAAAGAAGATTTTGTTTCACCGTTTTGTCCCGCCATACGGCTTTGTAGTACCAAGGGTCTCTGTGAAAAACCGGAGACAGATGGACATGGCGAAACTATGAGGGTTGGTAGTTCACTACGGAACCCTATAAACCCTGGTATAACCAATAATATACTGAACCGGTTGTTTCTTTAAAGTTTTACTTCACATAGATGACGACGCGTGCACGCGAGCCAAAACGAGACCGGAGATCTTTGCATTGGGTCAATACAGGTTAAAGAGAGTAGTGTTATCTTAATATTGCAGGCGCGGGCACGGAGGCGGCGCCGCCGGCCGAGAGCGGTGCGGAGCTGGACGCCGGCGACATCACGTACTTCGAGTGGCGCGGCAACTTCTCACTCAACTGCACCGGACTCGCGGGCCCCGCCGTCAACATCGTGTGGTAACTATCACACACAAACACACTGGCATCCGCATCCAGGCTAAGTCATACCACAGAATAAGTAGTATTACCGCCCAAATGCCAAAATGTTATGAATGTTGTATTACAGGAAAAAGGATGAAAAAGTAGTAGAAGAGATCCCGGAGCTGAAAGGGCACGTGTTGATCCAGGCGACGGGCGGCGTCCCGCGCGCACAGCTCACGCTGGCGGGCCGAGCCAGGGACCAGGACGCAGGGAACTACACGTGCGAGGCGGGCGGGCAGACGCGCGCCTGGCAGGTATGTACAGCTACACACTGGCAGGTACATACAGCTCACATACTGGCAGGTACATACAGCTCACGCGGGCAGACGCGCGCCTGGCAGGTATGTACAGCTACACACTGGCAGGTACATACAGCTCACGCGGGCAGACGCGCGCCTGGCAGGTATATACAGCTACACACTGGCAGGTACATACAGCTCACGCGGGCAGACGCGCGCCTGGCAGGTATATACAGCTACACACTGGCAGGTACATACAGCTCACGCGGGCAGACGCGCGCCTGGCAGGTATATACAGCTACACACTGGCAGGTACATACAGCTCACGCGGGCAGACGCGCGCCTGGCAGGTATATACAGCTACACACTGGCAGGTACATACAGCTCACGCGGGCAGACGCGCGCCTGGCAGGTATATACAGCTACACACTGGCAGGTACATACAGCTCACGCGGGCAGACGCGCGCCTGGCAGGTATATACAGCTACACACTGGCAGGTACATACAGCTCACGCGGGCAGACGCGCGCCTGGCAGGTATATACAGCTACACACTGGCAGGTACATACAGCTCACGCGGACAGACGCGCGCCTGGCAGGTATATACAGCTACACACTGGCAGGTACATACAGCTCACGCGGGCAGACGCGCGCCTGGCAGGTATATACAGCTACACACTGGCAGGTACATACAGCTCACGCGGACAGACGCGCGCCTGGCAGGTATATACAGCTACACACTGGCAGGTACATACAGCTCACGCGGGCAGACGCGCGCCTGGCAGGTATATACAGCTACACACTGGCAGGTACATACAGCTCACGCGGGCAGACGCGCGCCTGGCAGGTATATACAGCTACATACTGGCAGGTACATACAGCTCACGCGGGTTCTTGACAGCCCTTACTTTGACATGTGGGATTGATTAGTTTACTGTTTCTTCGATAATATTTTTTACGACATAGCGCCCTTGACGCGATCCTGCGGCCTTAAGTAGTTACTGGATACCCAACTTTAAGTAACGTGAGTAAAATCGTTTTGTATTTCAGGCTGAATGAGCCAGCTAAAAAGATTTCGCATATCACCTAGAGAGGTCGATAAGAAATCGTAAGCGTCGGTAGACGACCAAGGTTTCATCGTATGTGAATTGTGACCACAGACTTGCAATATTATTACCAGTAGCAGACCAAACATTAGAGTTCTGAATGCACGCCAAAACACACACACCTAAATACCACACACACTAACGCAAATACAGGGACGAAGATAGAAAGGTCTAGGTCTAGTTCTATTTATTAATCATGAAATTATAAAGTAAAGAGTCAACCAGGGTAGGTAATTGGAAACATGGTTAAGTACTTTTTGGAACACAGACTAAGTGATTTTATGTAGCATTTAACACGTATACAGATAAAAGTAATACAGATAAAAGAAAAGGCCCTAGATTAAAATACTGTATAAATTAACTTAGCCTTTGTTACGTAAAGTATCAATCCAATTGCCTTGGTTGACTATATTATCATACTTAGAATATAAAAACTAGGTATTGCTACTTAATATCTCACGTTTTGAGAAATGCCATTGCTTCATGCGCCCCCATGAAAGTTGGTAAGTATATTATTGTAATAAAAAAAATGAACGTCAAGATGGCGGGACCCCGCCGGGTTTTTCGGATATCATGCGAGTAGAATATAGTACAACATTTCTACTATTTTATTTACTTTCATAGTAAAATTCTACACTCATAAAATTTCAAAATACATATACAATGAAAGTGGTCCCGCCATTTTGATATCAAAATCAAAATGGCAGGACCACTGTCTAGTTAATGAAAAACACAATATGGCGTTATCGTGGACAATTTGGCCCAACCCCAGGGGCCCTTTTCACAAAACTACAAGTTAAAATTTTACAATTGCAATTTGCTGTTCGGTATTACATAGCGTTTAACGAATTACAATTGAAAAATTGTAACTTGTAGTTTTGTAAAACGGGCTACTGAAGTTGAGACTTAAAGACAGCCGCAGCCCTAGTGCAGGACGTGCCCCAGCTGGATGACAAGACGATCTAAGCGAGATAGCTGGAATCATGCGCATAGAACCAAAAACCTGTGACTTGCAAAAGTCCTTATAGGACAGGTTATAGGATAATTATGATGGGGCTTATTGAAGTGAATAATAACACAATGTTTTAAGTAGGTAATTAATTAATTTATTTTGGAATAAAATCACTTTTTTCAAATAATTCCTATTTGATATATTGCTCATTACACCTTTTGCGTAATGTTTAGATCGTAAATCAATATAAAACTTGACAATAACTTTGATCAGTAAATAGATATGGTTCGAATCATGTTCATCATTATTTGTACTAAAAATTCGCATATAATTGTCTCTATCCCAAATATACTTAAGAAACAGATTCGTTGATCTTGAAAATCTTTTAATGTAAGTATTATATGTATTAGTCTTTAAAATATTTTTTTGTGTATTGTTAATGTCTTACTTTTGTGTGTGCTGAAGATGCAAAAATAAACGTTGTCTATGTCTATATGTCTATGTCTTTTCACATTTTTGGATCACTGAAATAAGACCATCAGCGGGATATATTAAACCCCTCGATCTTTCACGTTGATAAGAGATGCAAAAAAGTTATGTTTCTTGCCCATTACTTACATCTGCCAAAAACACACTTAATAATTTTGTTAACTTTTCGTGCAATAAATCCCGATATATAAATTGTTACTTGATGGGTATATTCATCTAAAGGCGAAGAAAGCAAATCGTAATGAAAGATTCTAAATTGTCATCATCAACATTTCCTTCAACATCATCAATCATTTTATTATGTATACTAATTGAAAACACAAGCGAGTAAGAGTTCTCGGCTGAAGGAATCTGTGCACACAGCATTACATTGCAAGACACAATCGATATTTGACGTATCTCATGAACATCAGAGAAATAAATACACTTAGATAAGATGAAAACATGCCTTTTCAGGAACCCATAATGCAATATGATCTGTACTGTTTCTTGTTACACTTTTAATTTTTTTTTATAAATCATTAAGTATGTAGGTATTCTATGTATGTCACCAATTATTCTTACACAGATCACTGTATAATAGTAGATTGTACTACAAGGGAGCAATATAATACTTTTACGGCGAGGGCGCTATTTTGAATCCAGAACATAGCAAATGTTGTTCTAGAAAATGTTGGCTGCTTGCCGTTTAGACCTGCAATCATTTCAGAGTAGATATAGATCATTAGTTCAGTAGCCAAAAAAGTTAGGTAGTTTAATGTTTAAATTCTAGCAAAAATATTTATATACAATATGCTAGTTATAAATGCTCATGATATTTATTACTAACAGACTTGTTTCTATATTATGGCAGTAAGTATATAACTTACTTCAGCTGATTCTGGTAAAATTTCAAATAATGTTGGTACCAGGACCTAGACATGTTCGAAAAGGACTTTTGTCTATTAAATATTCTTCAAAATGTTTGGAATATAAAAGACTTGTTTTACTGGGTTTCCAATTTTTCACTTTCATGTTTGAAACCCAAATGTCACATAGTGTCTGGTCCTTAGGAAACCTATAACAAATATTGCATTTCATCAAATTAGGTATTAAAAGAACTACAAAAGAATGACATTATGTCCAGTAAAATACATATACTGACAGTTTTGCAGAAATAAATTGTATGTAATATTATACATATTTATTTCTTTTTTATTTGCTTACATCGATCATTACAGAAATACTCGTATCCTAATGCAAGAGTGTAGATTCTTATTATTATAACTTGTAATATAGAATTAGATATTGTCGTGAATCCACTCAGAGTACAGGAGAACAAGACAGTCTCTTTTGCGACACACCGACCTGAAGTGCTGAATAATAAAGATAATCACAGAATATACTAAAGTACTTAGTTGCACTTAGTTGAACAATAAATTTAATATAAATGTACCTAAATTCAGCCCCCATAACAATCACAAGTACATAACATGTCAAAGCATCTTCAATAATATTTCTGTGACTGAATATAGCATACAGGCCTCATAATTAAACGTTTGTCTTTATTGGCATTTTCTCTAATGACTAAGCTTTCGAGCGAGTACAAGTAGAACATGCAACAACGTTTAATCTCGTCATAATTTACACAATTCATGGCTTGTTTCAGTAACTAACGATGTTTACTCACCGATGAAAGGTTGGTCCAGGCATATTTCCGTACGTCGTACTTTTACACAAATAAGCACTGCATTCCACCATCTTAACAAAAAATTTTTGTACAGCTATAACCATCAAAAACAATAAATATTCAACTAGTTGTCGAAAATTGCATGCAGCGTCGGCAGCTTATCAAAATGGCCGACCTTTCAAAACAAAGTGTACATCATTTTTTTTGAAGTTGCTATGGACAGTGTTGCAATACGTGTAAAAACGGGATAGCAGCATTCACTAACCCTTAGGAGTGTGCGAAATGGAAAGTCCAACTCACACAAACATAGTTTATGTTTCGTCTGCTACTGTATATTGGAAGTCTGTGATTGTGACGCTATACATTCGCCAATAAATAAAAAAGACCTGGCTCAGCCGACTCTTGCGATTTCTAATCGACCTAGATATGCGAGATCTCTCGGCGAGTTGGCTCAGACAGCCTAAAATATGATAATGAAAAGGCACCATATAAATATAAAATTGGGAACAGCACACAAAACCTCATCAGTTCTGAAATTTGTGAAACATTTTATTACTATAATTTACTTTTTTTTTGTATATTTGCTAGCTAATGGCGGAACCTTGTTATTGGCTTTTTTGTCACCCTAATGTTTATAACTGAATGTATTACTATAAGCTTTAAGATTCCCAAAAAAATAATTACTTGTTACATTTTTTAAATAAAATTACTCATTAGAATGGTACGTAATTTTGTGTTTAAATCATTGCCCGGAGGATTATGATATAGTTGTTGACTGGTGTGTGTGTGTGTGTGTAGGTGCACGCGCGGCCGGTCGCCAAGATGAACGCGGACACCAACGTGGTGGAGGGGCAGAAGCTGAAGCTCACCTGCAAGATCCTCGGCCTGCCGCTGCCCAGCGTCAAATGGTACCCACTATATTATTGCGGAGCCCCCACAGAGGCCTTAGGGCTCTGCGGAGCATACTTTGAGAATGGTTGCTCTATTATATGCTCTATAATATCGATCACCGATTCAACAGATGCACTTCTCTATTTATTTTGATTAACAACGGGTTCAGTTGTTATTTATTTATTCAGTAACAAAATTACATTTGTGTTTGAATTTTTTAAATTAATTTAATATTCATTTATTTTACTCTCACTACGAGAAAATTGATAAGGTATATTTAATTACTAGTTTTTCGCCCGGGACTTCTTTCCCGTGGGAATTCGGGAGAATTATGTAGCCTATGTATCAATCCGGGGTGTCGGCTACCTTTTTACCAAATTTTATCAAAATAGGTCGAGCATGAACGAGAAACGAACATCCATTCATCCAAATTTTAGTGTATGTACACTGGATGTCCAATTAAAAAAAAAACGAAAGTCCGACAAAATCGAAAAGCTAATCTTGACATCCGTCGGACAGGTACTACAGCAACGAGTCGGCCGACGACAAGAACGCGAGCGAAGTGAGCGCACTGTTCGGAGAGCGAGTGGAGCTAGCGGCCAGCGAGCAGGGCGTGCCGGGGGGCGAGCTGGTGGTGGGCGCGGCGCAGCGAGCCGACGCCGGCTGGTTCCGCTGCGAGCCGGCCGTGCCGGGCGCCGTGCCGGCCGTCACCCGGCTGCGGGTCAAGGACATGTACGCGGCGCTGTGGCCCTTCCTCGGCATCTGCGCAGAGGTGTTCGTGCTCTGCGCCATCATACTCGTCTACGAGAAGCGACGCACCAAGCCCGAGCTCGACGACTCCGACACCGACAACCACGACCAGTGAGTCACGTCACACTACACACTACACATACACCGACAACCACGACCAGTGAGTCACGTCACACTACACACTACACATACACCGACAACCACGACCAGTGAGTCACGTCACACTACACACTACACATACACCGACAACCACGACCAGTGAGTCACGTCACACTACACACTACACATACACCGACAACCACGACCAGTGAGTCACGTCACACTACACACTACACATACACCGACAACCACGACCAGTGAGTCACGTCACACTACACACTACACATACACCGACAACCACGACCAGTGAGTCACGTCACACTACACACTACACATACACCGACAACCACGACCAGTGAGTCACGTCACACTACACACTACACATACACCGACAACCACGACCAGTGAGTCACGTCACACTACACACTACACATACACCGACAACCACGACCAGTGAGTCACGTCACACTACACACTACACATACACCGACAACCACGACCAGTGAGTCACGTCACACTACACACTACACATACACCGACAACCACGACCAGTGAGTCACGTCACACTACACACTACACATACACCGACAACCACGACCAGTGAGTCACGTCACACTACACACTACACACTACACATACACCGACAACCACGACCAGTGAGTCACGTCACACTACACACTACACATACACCGACAACCACAACCAGTGAGAAGACTTAGTGTGGGCATTTGAGTGTGTAGCGTTTTATTTTTATATTTTTTATGATTTAGATGTTTCGCTAGGTGTGGGTGAGTCGCACTCTGCCGATGTGTGTATCAACTCTAGTGTGTTTGTGTGTTGCAGGAAGAAGTCGTAAGTGTGTGCGTGTGGAGCGGCGCGGTGCCACGACGGAGTTTCATTTTATGATTTTTTTAATTTTTTTAACCAAAAATATGTTATTTAGTTAAGATAGGAATAATCATAGGAATCGTGTGATCGGTCGGCTTAAACCTAATGTGGCATTAAACGAGTAGGTACTTAACTGTTACTCACCGATTCCAAATAAGTTGTTCGTTCCCCGCTAGTTTGGTTTGCAACTAATGATATTGTACAAAAGAATCTAATCGGCGCTGTTAACCTCCCCCCCATCCCCTTTGCTTTTAAGAATAGGATTGTGTGTAAGTACGTGTAACTGAAAAGCATTATTTTATACCGAATTATTTGTTGAATATAATATGTAATTAATTAATTATTGTACAGATTGATTTGTTAGTTATTTGACCGTATGCAAATGTTGCGAATTCATGGCTGTAAGCAATATTCTGTAGTAAAAATAAATTACATAATCTGTTATGCTGTAGGTTTTTATTTCACCTGTATTCTCTAAGGTACCCTTTTAAGGTTTGTCATGGGAGTCCATCAGCACAGCTGGGCCACTGTGCTATGTTTGACTCTGCCTAGAATTTCTTGTATACCATTCGCAAAGAAAACAGCATTTCTCGGGCTCGCGTTTACAAGTTATCGGGTGTTGTTTGTGGCCCAACTGCGCTGACGTCAGTACCTACAGCTAGGCTACAGTTGTATTTCTAAGATGGAACCACGTCGGAGATCTGACTACGTAGATAATTTCTCAGGACAACCCCCAAAATAAGATAAATTAATTTTAAAAATAAAAAAACCCGACTGCGTAATAAAAACTGAAAAGAAAAAACAAGTAAGTCCAACCGTTTTTTGTTATTGTATATTATTGAATAACATAACGATTTTAACAATCGGGACCCATAATTAGGAAGCCGGATTTTTTATGGCTCCCGACTGTTAAAATCGTTATGTTATTCAATAATAAAAGTCTCGACTACTGGGCTTACTTGTTTTTTTCTTTTCAGTTTTTACTACGCAGTCGGGTTTTTTATTTTTTAAATTAATTTATTTTATTTTACACTTTATAGTTAAGTCAGATATTTATATTTGTTTATTGATCTCCTCATTAGCTGTAATAT
The DNA here is from genome assembly GCA_949987775.1 of Aproaerema taeniolella. NCBI lineage: Eukaryota > Metazoa > Arthropoda > Insecta > Lepidoptera > Gelechiidae > Aproaerema > Aproaerema taeniolella. The sequence continues at coordinate 32,812 of CATLJT010000274.1, forward strand.
ATATATCTCTCACTTGCATAAAAAATTGAACAATTTCCGAATTAAAAGCCTACATTTAAGTGAAAATCGTCACTAACCAATATTAAATCGTTATAGATCCTTAACGGTAATTCTTAATGAAAAACGATTTGAGAAACCTAAAAATAATTTTTAAATACCTTTCCCTTGATATAGTTTGTCAATTTTCATTTTTTTCTTTATCACATGGCGTCCAAAATCGGTGTTTTTTATTTTTTTTAAATTATTCTATGACATTCGCGCCATCATGACGAATGCAACGACGTATCATTTATCAAAATCGGCCCACGCGTTTGGTCTTAATAGTGCCGTGTCCATTTGCCCAGCCGCTAGCCCAAAAGCTCTGGAGCGATTTTACCTATGCCATCATTCAGAGCATAATTTGCTCCTTCCATGAGAAAAATATAATTTTATGTGCAATAGTACTATCGCCATTACGACGGTTTGTTTGCGCGTGGCTGGAGAAATTTCGCTAGCAAGCAAATGCTGTATAATAAAAACTACAACACATACAGAGTTTTATTTTATGCAGAACTTTAGTGTCAAAAGTGTGCAATCCACCTGTGAAATCTCAGTTTGATATCCCTAGTCGTTTTAACGTGAGAGCGCAACAACACTGTGCTTGCTGTACAAAATTTGCCCAGCCAGCACAGCTCAAAACCAATAAAGGAACCCATTAAGGTTCAAAGTAAGTATACCTAGGTTTAGGAGGGTCTGTGATAGACATACAGACACAAAAGATTCAAAGCATTTGGACGAGTGATTGATTACAGAGTTAAAGGCTTTTGAAGTTTGGACTGGCTGGAGAAATTTGCCCAGCCAGCCCATTGGGATCCATAGACATAGAAATAAGTTAAATACCACTAGACTGGCTGTTGTCAAATCAAAAACGAGACCACTTGATTTTCGCCATTTTGGCGCTGTAGGCGGCAGCGGCAGAAAACCGAACTCGACGTAGTGAGGCCAAAAGTCGATTAGTCGATGTATTCCCAGCGGGGTAGGCAGGCAATCAGCTCAAGTTGTACTATCAACCCCAGTTCTGCCTGACCAATTTCAAATGTTTATCCCTTGTGTAAGCAGTATGCTATTTTGTGTGGTTTTATTGGATTATTTGTTGGCGCAGTGCGTGGTCTGACTCGATCACGCCACTTTTGTGCGTTGCTAGCTCACTGAGTCATCAACACCTGCGCGCTCGCCCCACCGGGCGGAGCACCTATAAAAGGAAACGTTCGCCCCTCTTCGAGGCAGAAGCGAGTTAGCCGTTGTACAGTGAAGGAAGGGAAGTTTTGCTGATGGGGACATTCGTTGCTTGGCAATTGAGGAGAGTAGTCGTGTCCTAAGAAAGTTTCCTTTGGACAGAACAACGCTTACAATTGTTTCTTGTGATGCGAGGCTTGGGACGGCTGTGAGGGGAGTAGGGAGGCCGTTTGGGCGTGTAGCCCATATTTTCCCAATGATGAGTCCAACCTCTGAAAGTGTTCCTGATTTTTATTGGTCATGTACGTTGGTGACGCTTACATCTCAGAAGCGGGATTGAACAACGCATAAACGCGTGAGTAACACGCCCTAATCATTTTGTTACCTATAGATGTAGATATTTCATGATTAATTCGACACAACGGCAAAAAGCGACCAATTATAAAAGGGAATCACTATGAAGGTAACTGCTTTTAGTAATTTTTATAATTCTACATTTTGGGCAGAGCTATTTTTACAACTATTATGTACAATTCGTAGAATAGTCCTTCTTTTATATAGAATGACGTAATCGATGTCTTAAAATACTAAAACAATAATTATGAGTGCTGAGTTATGAGTTATGAGTTATGAGTGAGATAAAAACAATAATTATGAGTGCTTTGAAATTTTCTCTCTACCTACATTCAATCTATGATCGAGAATAAAACTGTTACCGAGAGAACAAAATATGGTGGCACCGGATTACTCAAACTGTGTGTAGGGGTTTCTTAAAGGGGGCCCGAAAATTGGTTATTTTTGCGCTAGGAGTAGCCGTTTTGAAGATATGACCACTTTTATAAATGCCTTATACATTTTCATTATAGTTTTCTAGTTTGAATTTTGTTTGTTTTGTGATGTTGTTAGCAAGGCGAGTAGATAAGTAAGACACCGAATCTGGTTAACTACTACTGTTTATTTAAATTTAGGGGCGCTTAAATACTAATTATGACGTAGGTAGGATTCGTGTTACATGTAATGGATTTAGGCACGAAAATTGTGTCAAGCTTCTGTGAATATAATATGATATTACTTAATTAATTTGATATATTCCTTTCCATATAAGAAGACACGTGGATTCATTTTATAGAACCGATCTTGAAATGTTACCTGATATTATTTGAAGATATTATTTAATATTCTAGTTATATTTAATACCTACCCTACCTACACTACAGTTTGTTCTAGATTGAATATATTCGTAACGTAACTGTAATTTTATAAGCAGAAAGAATGGATGTTTGCGTTTTGTTTTTTTTGTGAGTTTCAGAGAACATGCAGCAAATTGATGAAGCGTCGAGCAGACGTTTGGCTGCCCCACCGGTGTCAGCAGGGTTAGAGAGACGGCGGCGCGGCCCAAAACCCCAGAAGCGTGGATGATGTCGGATGCAGAGGTCAATAGCGAGGTCAAGGACAAGTTCAAGGGTTTGGCCTTCTGAAGATCTACGCAACAGCCGTGAACGTTACACAAACCTGCAAGTAACGGTCAATGTCATGGACCGGGCAGGCGAGTTTAGTGCTGGTAACGGTCAAAGTCATGGACCGAGCACAAAAATGATTCTGCAGGTAACGGTCAATGTCATGGACCGGGCAGGCGAGTTTAGTGCTGGTCACGGTCAAAGTCATGGACCGAGCACAAAAATGATTCTGCAGGTAACGGTCAATGTCATGGACCGGGCAGGCGAGTTAAGTGCTGGTAACGGTCAAAGTCATGGACCGAGCACAAAAATGATTCTGCAGGTAACGGTCAATGTCATGGACCGGGCAGGCGAGTTTAGTGCTGGTAACGGTCAAAGTCATGGACCGAGCACAAAAATGATTCTGCAGGTAACAAATGATATCAATTGATAACTCTCTTAAATTCAACACATACATAAAAGAACAATGCGATAAAGCAAAAATCACACTCATGCAATGCAAAAGAGCTAAAAAGGCAAAACCTGGGGTACCAAGCCACATGTCATGATGTGGATATACAAAGCAATCATAATTCCAAGAGTAACATACGGAGCAATTGTCTAGTTGCATAAAACCACCATACAAGCAAACAGGAATGAACTAGCGAAAGTACAAAGACTGGCAACCCTAATGATCACAGGAGCGATGAGAACCACTCCATCAGCTGCCTTAGATGTATTATTGGGATTGCATCCTCGGGACTTGGAAGTTTAAAAGAGAGTTATGGAGCAATGGTATAGGATGAAATCAAGCCTTGAATAGAAAGGGAACTTCATGGATAAAGGACACACCATATTAGATGGAAAGTATGGAGGGAAGTTGTCAATGATACTTTCTAATAATGACCTCATCAGGAAAAAAGTAATCTTTGACAAAAAATACAGGATCCATATAGGAGCTAGAGAAAGCTGAAACTTGGACATACAAGATCCAAAGATAGTGTGTTACACTGATGGCTCCAGGAAAGAAACAACAAAACTATCAGGACTGGGAATACACATCATGAACCAGATAGACGGCCAAGTTACCATGCACCTGGGAAGATGCGCTAGCGTTTTCCAGGCTGAGGTGCTTGCTATTACAGAGGGAGTTAGAATCATAGACAGCATGATCACTGAAAACAAAGAGAACATCATAATATATAGTAATAGCCAGGCTGCTTTGAAGGCACTAAACAGAGCCGAAACTAACTCGGCCCTAGTAACAGAATGTAAGGAGGCTATTAACGCCTTAGCCAAAAAGACTAAAGTTACCATTGCCTGGGTGCCGGGGCACGAAGGACATATAGGTAATAAGATTGCAGACGAGCTAGCAAATAAAGGGGCCGATGAGACATTTATTGGCCTGGAACCCAGGTTACCTATATCAAGTAAAATCAGTAAAGGAATAATAAGCAAGATAACAGAAGAAGCCAATTTAAGATGGAAGCACAACAAACAGTGCCGCCAGGCAAAAATCTTCCTAAAGACATATGAAAAAAGAAAGTCGAAGCAACTTCTAAAGCTAAATAGAAAGGACATGAGGATTGTAGTGGGTCTGCTCACGGGACACTGTCCCTTGAACCGACACCTAGCAATAATGGGCCTAAAAAGTGATCCCACATGCCCAAAATGTGACAAGGAGGAAACAAGTCTCCATTTCCTGACTGAGTGTCCAATGTACGCGCTGGTAAGATGGGAGACAATAGGCATGGATGAGGTAAAAGAAGAACAAATACAAGAGCTTAACATAAAGGATATAATCGGGTTTGCTAAAGCTTCGGGTAGGTTCAAAGAGGTGGAACTGTCAGTGCAGAGGTAAAACTCATGCGTTGTTGTGGGGAATTGGGTGAAATGGTCCCAAATAAGTGTCAATGTCATGGACCGGTCAATGTCATGGACCGGACAGGCGAGTTTAGTGCTGGTCAAGGTGAAAGTCATGGACCGAGCATAAAAATGATTCTGCAGGTTACGGTCAATGTTATGGACCGGGCAGGCGAGTTTAGTGCTGGTAACGGTCAGGGTCATGGACCGAGCACAAAAATGATTCTGTAGCCAAAGTCAGGGGCTGGAAAGTAACGGTGAGTCGGTGAGTCTGGACGTGAGCAATGTGTTATAAATAAGATTTTATTATAAGTATTTGTAAACGCTTGTGTTAATGTCATGCTTAAATGTCAAAAATCTGTCATCTGTCACTGTCCATTCAATTCTGTTCTTTCATCTTTGGTTGTTCCGGTCCACTCATTTACAATTATTAATGTTATCTAAATCCATTTTAATCCTAGTAAACATTGTGTATTTTGGGCTTATTTATTGTGAAAATAAAAGAGCAAAATATACTACAATTACTGGTATATTGTTTTTGTGCCGCCATCTTCAGTTCGATCTGTACGATCCCGAACCTCGTGAGCTTCAAACTACTCTTTACATCAGGTTAGTAAGCCCAGCGTGTACATTTGTGAAAACGCGTGGAAACGAAGCAATTACACGCGTCCGTATACTAACACGCCATAGAAGATGGCTCAAAGTACCCAGAATGGGAATCACATGTCTGGAGCGATGGGCGCTTATCAGATTGATCGTCTGGAAGGGTCGCACAATTACAATACTTGGAAATTCTCTATCAAGATGCTATTAACCCTGGAAGGATTATGGAAATGCGTGCTTGGTGAAGAAACTGATTCTGCAAAAGATGAACGTGCTTTGGCTCGTATTTGTCTGTCGATAAAGCCGTGCTGTTACCAGTATGTACGTGAAGCGAAAACAAGTAAAGACGCGTGGAAGTGCCTAAGCAATGTTTTCGAAGACACAGGATTGTGCAGACGTGTACTGTTGCTACGCAAACTTCATAGAATTGAGTTTACTTCATTTAATTCAATGTCAGAATATATAGAACATGCCATGATCCTTGTCCAACAGCTTGCTGACATAAATAGAAAAATAGATGATGAAGAGGTTGCAGAAATTCTACTCTCCGGTCTACCGCAGGAGTATGATACGCTAGTGTCTAATTTGGAAACCGCGTGTATGACTCAAAAATTGTCAAGCGAGACAGTGAGAGCACGATTGCTTCAGGAAGAGCTACGTAAAAGCAACACAACTCAAGAGATCAACACTGCATTCGCTACAAAGCCAAAGAAGGCCATAATTTGTGACTATTGTAAGAAGCCTGGTCATGCTAGGAACAAATGTTTCAAGCTGAAAAGAGATAAGAAGAAAACGAAAGAAGAGCAAGAACATACTTTCTTGGCATCAGCTTTTCTTGCAACAAGTGACAATGATTGGTTCGTAGACAGCGGCTGCTCTCAACACATGTGCAGAGATAGATCCATGTTTACTGACTTTTGTGAGATCACTAGTGATGTTCTTATAGCTAATAATAGTGCATTAAAATGTGTCGGAAAAGGCACTGTTGCTGTAAAAATTAACAATTTAAATATTAATATTGAAAATGTACTTCTTGTACCTGAGCTCTCTGCAAATCTTCTATCGGTGAGTTGTTTAGTTTCCAGGGGTTATAAAGTAGTTTTTGATGATAAGGGTTGTTCTATTTTTAAACAAAATGAGTGTAAAATTTCTGGCAATTATCTAAGTAGGTCCCCTAACTATAAAGGCACTTATCCTCTGTCTGGTAAGTCATCTTGTGCAGTGGCGCACTCTTCGGCTGTCCTGCCTGTGCAAGACGCACAGAGTGCAAACGTGGCTGAGGTGTCAGTGGATATCTGGCACAGGAGGCTAGGCCACTTAGGAATTTCAGGTATGCTAGCTCTTAAGGGTGGTGTAGCAAACGGAGTATCTTTTCAGGGCAATCTAGGTTCACTGAAAGACTGCGTGCCATGCATGGAGGGTAAGATGGCTGCAAAGCCGTATCCCACCGGTGTGGCTAAACGTGCTACTCAACCGCTGCAGCTGATACACAGCGATGTCTGCGGTCCCTTACCCGTGCAGAGCTGGGGAGGTGCTAAATACCTCGTCACCTTCACCGACGACTACACCAGGAAGACCTTCGGATGCCTCCTCAGGAAGAAATCTGAGGTATTTAAATCTTTTCTTAATTTTAAAACTTTAATAGAAAAGCAAATGGGACTGCCTATTAAAGTGCTACGTACTGATAATGGGGGGGAGTACTGCAGTCAGGAGTTCACAGATTTTCTAAAGAAAGAAGGCATTGTGCACCAAACGTCAGTTCCGTACTGTCAACAACAAAATGGCGTCTCTGAGCGCCTCAATAGGACTATCATAGAGAAGGCCAGATGTATGTTGCTGGGGGCAGGTTTAGACAAGCGTTTTTGGGGCGAGGCAGTCATGACTGCCATTTATTTAAAAAATAGGTCGCCTACTTCCGCTTTGTCCGGTCTGACTCCAGAGGAAAAGTGGACTGGGTCTAAACCAGACCTCAGTCACTTGCATATTTTTGGATGTATTGCTTATTCTTTATTACCAGATAATAAACGTTTTAAACTTGATGCCAAAAGTAAAATGTATATTTTCGTGGGATATAGTGAAACTTCAAAAGGTTTCAGGCTTGCAGATCCCTTGAACCCTAAAAATGTAATTATTAGCAGAAATGTAGCATTTATAGAAAATAAATTATACACTGGGACCAAAGATATTAATTTTAATAATGAATTGAATGATTGTTTTATATTTTATGACTTTTTAAATAATGATGAATTTAATTCAAAGCCTATTGACAATTCTAATTTTAATTCTAGTCAAAATATTTTAAATAATCAAATCAATTTAAATTCTAGTCATAGTCATGAACTGAATTCTAGCTCTAGCAGTAGTAAGCTGAATTCTAGTCATAGTCATACTGAACAGAATGAAACTATTATTTCACCTGAAAAGTTTAACAGCTCTATTGCTTCTACAGGAGGAGAAGAAGATGAGATTTACTGCACTGGCAGTGAGAACGAGATGGACTCTGATTCGTCGCCGGTCGTCGAGTCATTACCTAAGCGAATGACGTCTGCGTCCGAGGTGGCGGTTGGAAAAGAAGTACCCACTTCCATTCCATCTGGTAGCACTTCTCAACGGCCTATTCGTAGTACACGCTCTCAGTTGCCATACAGGTACAAAGATTTTGATATTGACTACTCTCTTCTGGCTCATGATGGAGCTGTATATTCAGGTGATCCTCTAAGTTATGAGGAAGCCATGTCTTGCCCTGACAGTCAACAGTGGCGGACTGCTATGCAAAGCGAATATGATTCGCTTATTGCAAATAAGGTGTGGGAAATTGTTGATAGGCCTGCAGCTGAAAATGTCGTCAAGTGTAAATGGATTCTTAAACGTAAACATGACGCTTCTGGTAAGTTCGAAAAGTATAAAGCTCGTTTAGTTGCCAGAGGTTTCACTCAAATTTATGGGGTTGATTATTGTGAAACATTTTCACCTGTAGTCAGACACTCTACAATGAGAATTTTATTTTCACTTGCGGCTGAGCTCAATTTAAATATAGACCATATCGATGTCGCCACAGCTTTCTTAAATGGAGAGCTCCAAGAAACCATTTACATGGAGCAACCTCCAGGTTTTCATAATGGTAATGATAATAATGTATGTTTGTTACGTAAAGGACTATATGGCCTCAAGCAGGCAAGTCGAATTTGGAACATTAAAGTGCATGATTTGTTAAGTTCTAATGGTTATAAACAAACTGAATGTGAGCCCTGTGTTTACACTAAGAAAACAGATAAATCTCTAATAATAATAGCACTTTATGTTGATGATTTTTATATTTTCTATAGCTCTAAAAACAATGAATTGTTACCCCTGCTTGAGAGCAATTTTACAGTGAAAAACCTAGGAACTTTAAAAAGTTGCCTTGGCATAAATGTAAGTAGAGATAGATCAAAACGCATTTTAAAACTTGACCAGTCAGATTACATCAAAAGATTGTTGATTAGATTCGGAATGGAAAATTGTAAGCCAGTCTCTACCCCTATGGTAACAAATTGTAAATTAAAATTAGCGGATTCTAAGGGTCTAGATGATAATACTCATAGATATAGAGAACTTTTAGGGTGCCTCATGTATCTTTCTGTCTGTACTAGGCCTGATATCGCATTCGCGTGTAGCCAGTTGAGCCAGTTTAGCCACGGCTTTGACAATACACATTGGCAAGCTGCCAAACGCGTCTTAAGATATTTGTCGGGGACACTAAATTATTGTCTATGTTTTTATGGATCTAATGATTTAGATATAACTGCATATTCGGACGCGGATTGGGCAAACGACATCGTTGACCGTAAGTCATATACAGGTTTCGTTGTTAAACTGGGTCAAAATGTCATTAACTGGGAGTCGCGTAAACAGCGATGTGTCGCGTTATCCAGTACCGAGGCCGAGTATCTCTCCATAGGTGATGTGTGTAAAGACCTTTGTTTTATAAAAAGTTTTATTTCAGAAATTACACACTATAGACCTAAGATAACTTTGTATAATGATAATCAAAGTGCGCACAAAATATTAGAGTCTAAAGAGTATTCACATAAGCGTACGAAACATATCGATGTTAGATATCATTTTGTCAAAGACTTGGTACATAAGGGCTTTATGACAGTAAAATATTTGTCAACAGGAGAGATGGTAGCGGATATTTTAACAAAATCTCTTGGTACTAGTAAACATAAACAATTTGTCCAAGAAATAAATTTGCTCTAGTGAGCAGGTAGAGACTGTAGTGTAGAGTTATGTAGAGTTCATATTGAACGGTTAAAATCTTAAGGGGAAGTGTTATAAATAAGATTTTATTATAAGTATTTGTAAACGCTTGTGTTAATGTCATGCTTAAATGTCAAAAATCTGTCATCTGTCACTGTCCATTCAATTCTGTTCTTTCATCTTTGGTTGTTCCGGTCCACTCATTTACAATTATTAATGTTATCTAAATCCATTTTAATCCTAGTAAACATTGTGTATTTTGGGCTTATTTATTGTGAAAATAAAAGAGCAAAATATACTACAATTACTGGTATATTGTTTTTGTGCCGCCATCTTCAGTTCGATCTGTACGATCCCGAACCTCGTGAGCTTCAAACTACTCTTTACATCACAATGAAGCCTAAGTGCGGCATTGTCGTCGAAGAGCACGCCATGGCCACCTTGGGTAACAGGAAAAAGCCGGCGATAGGACGAGAAAAAAAAAAGGACTTTCAAGTGAAGTTAGTATGAGTGAAGTTAGTATGGTAACATTGGATTTGCTATTGCAGAGTGAGAAACTACAAGTATAGTAAAAGTTATTATGGTAACATTGGATTTGCTATTGCAGAGTGAGAAACTACAAATGTAGTAAAAGTTAATATTATAGTTTAGATTTGGTATTTGAGTATGAGATATTGAAGTGCGTTTCTCCACCGGGACCAGTTGTCAAATAATGATGTGTTCTATACTAAATTTTAAAGCATAAATTCAGCAATTCTGATATTCAGTCTTAGATTTACAGCATCAAAACTTTCGATACTGTGACCTGAAAACAGTGGGAAGCTGGAGAAAATTTCGTCACCGGCGCCATCTGTATCTCAAAAACTACTAGCAGTACGAAAAAGATTTATAGTCCAATTTTTCGAGCAAAATTTCAGCAATCAATACCTCAAAAACTGATTTCATACGTTTGACCGAACGAGAGATATTTGCCGCTAAGTACTGGTAAGCTGGGGAAACGTTTCCCCAGCTTACCAGTACTTAGCGGCAAATATCTCTCGTTCGGTCAAACGTATGAAATCAGTTTTTGAGGTATTGATTGCTGAAACTTTGCTCGAAAAATTGGACTATAAATCTTTTTCGTACTGCTAGCAGTTTTTGAGATACAGATGGCGCCGGTGACGAAATTTTCTCCAGCTTCCCACTGTTTTCAGGTCACAGCATCGAAAGTTTTGATGCTGTAAATCTAAGACTGAATATCAGAATTGCTGAATTTATGCTTTAAAATTTAGTATAGAACACATCATTATTTGACAACTGGTCCCGGTGGAGAAACGCACTTGAGATATTGATGTTACAGTGTTTGAAGTTGGTATACAATGGGAAATCAGTATTATATTAAGAGAAGTCAGAATTGTATTAAGGGAAGTAAACCTAGTACTGTACTCTTTGGTAAATGTTAGCACGGTATTGACAATGAACAAATAAATAAATCTGTAAAAAAAAAAATAATGACCCATTTGGACAAGTATTGCCAAAAAGTCCAAAAGTATTGTTTTCAGCCATATTTTTGTTTAAACTCAACATAGACATACCGCGAGGACGCGATCTGTGAGTCAGTATGGCCGAATGTAAGCAGTATGCTATTTTGTGTGGTTTTATTGGATTATTTGTTGGCGCAGTGCGTGGTCTGACTCGATCACGCCACTTTTGTGCGTTGCTAGCTCACTGAGTCATCAACACCTGCGCGCTCGCCCCACCGGGCGGAGCACCTATAAAAGGAAACGTTCGCCCCTCTTCGAGGCAGAAGCGAGTTAGCCGTTGTACAGTGAAGGAAGGGAAGTTTTGCTGATGGGGACATTCGTTGCTTGGCAATTGAGGAGAGTAGTCGTGTCCTAAGAAAGTTTCCTTTGGACAGAACAACGCTTACAATTGTTTCTTGTGATGCGAGGCTTGGGACGGCTGTGAGGGGAGTAGGGAGGCCGTTTGGGCGTGTAGCCCATATTTTCCCAATGATGAGTCCAACCTCTGAAAGTGTTCCTGATTTTTATTGGTCATGTACGTTGGTGACGCTTACACTTGCAAGCGAAGAGCAAGACAGCCCCGCCCTCATCATAAATTGAGCAATCACAGGACTGGACATTTTTTTTGTTGCTAAACAAAGAAACTTCTCGTTTTTTTGGTGAACAAAAAACAATTAACAAGAAAGGAATAGTTTTTTCAACCCGCCTTTTATGATCTGAGCAAAGCACTATTAGTTGCCGAAAACGAACAATTGGGGTAAGGCGCCGAACGCTGCAAACAAAACTGATCATTAAGGTGGTCAGGCGGAACTGGGGTTGATAGTACTTTGCCTTAGTGCTTAGTACCTACTTTGCCTTGGCAATCAGCTCAAGTTGTACTTTTAACAAGTGAGGACCAAAAGTCGATAAGTCGACTATTTATGTTCTCTAGCGGAATGTAGAGCTTAATTTTTTCTTTTTCCCCAAAAGTATGTAAGTATAAGATGATCTGTTTTTCTTACAGCAGAGCATCAATTTTGCGTAAACAATAAAACCATTTTCTCACATTAGCATGACTCAAACTAAAGAAATAAGTTTTATCTTTTGCATTAGTTTCAAAAACAATAATATTTAAAGCTGTGTTAATTTATAAAAAGTTAAAGTATGTAATTTTTCAAAACTGGTACTCTTTTTTTCAGTTCTGAAATATTATTCAATAGTTCATAAAGCCTACTACTATCCCTTAGCGGGGATCGTGACATGTTTCTAG